>JAUKNK010000544.1:0-35282 GCA_030765055.1 Mantis religiosa | reverse complement strand
AAAACTGATGAACGTATACTCCTCCTCCTCCTCCTCCTCCTCCTCCTCCTCCTCCTCCTCCTCCTCCTCCTCCTTCTTCTTCTTCTTCTTCTTCTTCTTCTTCTTCTTCTTCTTCTTCTTCTTCTTCTTCTTCTTCTTCTTCTTCTTCTTCTTCTTCTTCTTCTTCTTCTTCTTCTTCTTCTCTTCTTCTTCTTCTTCTTCTTCTTCTTCTTCTTCTCTCTTCTTCTTCTCTTCTTCTTCTTCTTCTTCTTCTTCTTTCTTCTTCTTCTTCTTCTTCTTCTTCTTCTTCTTCTTCTTCTTCTTCTTCTTCTTCTTCTTCTTCTTCACTTCTCCTTCTTCTTCTCCTCACCTTCTCCTTCTCCTTCTCCTTCTCCTTCTCTTCTCCTTCTCCTTCTCCTTCTCCTTCTCCTTCTCCTTCTCCTTCTCCTCTCCTCTCTTCTCCTTCTTCTTCTTCTTCTTCTTCTTCTTCTTCTTCTTCTTCTTCTTCTTCTTCTCTCTTCTTCTTCTTCTTCTTCTTCTTCTTCTTCTTCTTCTTCTTCTTCTTCTTTCTTCTCTTCTTCTTCTCTTCTCCTTCTCCTTCTCCTTCTCCTTCTCCTTCTCCTTCTCCTTCTCCCTTCTCCTTTCTTCTTTCTTCTTCTTCTTCTTCTTCTCTTCTTCTTCTTCTTCTTCTCTTCTTCTTCTTCTTCTTCTTCTTCTTCTTCTTCTTCTTCTTCTTCTTCTTTTCTTCTTCTTCTTCTTCTTCTTCTTCTTCTTCTTCTCTTCTTCTTCTTCTTCTTCTTCTTCTTCTTCTTCTTCTTCTTCTTCTTCTCCTCCTCATTCTTCTTCTTCTTCTTCTTCTTCTTCTTCTTCACTGCATGGTTTGGGCATATCGCCCCGTTCGGGCTAGATCTCTCCAGCGTTTCCAAGATATCCGTCCGGCTAAATTCTATGAAGCTTTTGAGTAGTAGAATTTTTACAAAGTTGCATTACCGGTCCAACGATGGACGTATACTGCAAATCAAATTGTGGCTCCAGGATGACGTAGCATAAGGAAAAAGATTCAGCGTGAGTATTTTAGAGCACATTTTAACGATTTTGCAGCATAAATGCATGCATGTTACTGAACGAAATCCAACTTATGGTATTGTCATGGATATCTAAATGTTTCCACAAGGAATCCACCAAAACTTTTTCAGACCAGAGTTATCGACAGTAACAAAATGCTTGGTAAACAGAATAAAACATTTTTTCACTTCTTATTCCCAGAAATGTTTATTTAATTGCTTACGTTCGTCTCATTTTTGTTCCATATTTATGTCTAGATCTTACCACGTATTTTTATTTTACGTTGTCGCCCAACGATTAATGTAGAAAATGCGCCAATTAGTAAAACACTGATTAGTATTAGTTAAATAAACACACTATCACAAAAGTACTCATATACCCAAGATTCGTCAATATACCCAGCAGAAATAACTTTTCTTTTCATCGTTTTTTGTACAATTCAGACAACATTAGAAGACAACGTTTCATTTAATTTTAAGTATGAGCAAACAGATAAGACCATATGAAATAAAAAACAGTTTTTTGTTAACTTCTACATTGCATGCTGTTACATTTATTAGGTGCCTTCTCTGTTATTTTTCAATAGTCATTGTATGAGTCCCATTGTTACTACTGACATGTGCTGGCAACGATAGTAGTGTCAGCAAATAATAACTGTCTCTACCATCCACAAAGACGTAATTTCGTGCCAGATTTCATGTGACACAAATCCACAGAACTGTAACGTAATAGTGCTCAGACAGAGAACTTAAGTCTGTTATGTTTTTGTTGATAGGCAAGGCAATTCACCGTATTCTAAACAATTGTAAGCATGACCGTATAAGGTGCATGTAAATAATTTAAGATCTTATTTCTGTCCCCTTTTAAGGAAAGTTACTACCCCAGGAGCCGCCTCTGCTAACAATACTATAAATCATCAAATCAACCTCACATGCAATCTCTTCCAAGTATTGCAAATTTACCTGAGATATTAAAGATTTTCTACATATTATATGGGGAGTGAGTGTATAAAAATGACGATAAACGTTTCTTGAAGGTTTTATGTTTAGAATTCTAATAGTTTTAAGTAGCATATAAGGTTATTGTAAACGCTTATTGCAGTTTTCTAACTGGAAAATAGTTAACATAGACAAGTTGGTTTAATAAATACGTAAAATATGAAGCTATTAACACCGAAGCAAACAAATATATACAAATATAACAATTTGTAACTTAAGTTGTTTTCGAAATGCAAGTTACTAAAGCATTCCCTTTAATTTTTAAACTTTGGTATAGATATGTTGATGATGTTTTTGCAATTGTTCCTGATAAACTCATAAACGGTGTTTTAAAATTACTAAATTTGCAAGATAAAGCTATAAAATTTATATTAGAGACTAAACTTAATGGATTTCTTCCTTTTCTAGATCTAAAGATAATAAGAAATAATAATAAATTAAACTTTGCTATTTATAGGAAGTCTACTCATATTGATAATTACGTAAAAATAAAAGTTTTAACACTTTTTCATATAATTTTGCTGTTTTTAATAGTTTGATTTATAGATCAATAAATAAACCCCTGAATAAAGAGGAATTTAATAAAGAATATAAACATATTATTAATACTGCTTTAATTAATGGTTTTACTACAGACTTTAAAAATAAAAAATTGAAAAATTCAAATATCAGAAACTGTTATGATATTACTACCCTTAAAGATAAAAGATGATTATAATTTTAAAAACATTTAGTTACCATTCTTGGGTTAATAAGAATTTTCAACAATTATTCAAAGAATTTGGTATAACTTTAGTTCCTCAAAATAAATATAGTATTACAAATTTATTGCATTTCTCTAAAAAGATAAAATTCCTGATAATAAAAAATATGGAATTTATCAGTTTAATTGTTTAAACTGTGATAAATTTTATGTTGGGCGGACAAAACGTAATTTGGAAACCAGAACGAAAGAACATTTTCGTAACATTAAGTATAAACAGACTGATAAATCGGCCGTAGCGGATTATGTTTTGTCATTTAACCATGAAATAAATCCAGAAGTTAGATTATTAAAACAATTAAATGCTCCGATGGTTTAATGGTTTGGGAAAATATATTTATTTTAAAAAACAAACATCGCCTAATGAATTTTGAAATACCGGCAGTCGATTCTGTTTTTAAATTCATTTTATTTTCAGATTTTGGTAGTACTAACAAGAACTTATCAATATCTAGCGTTCGTAACGGTGATGAGATTTTTGCTTCCGGCTGAGGATGTGTAAAAGTTTTACATGAAATCGTGATCCCGGACAATTTATAAGAATAATATCATTTCTTATAAGTGAAGTTTTAAGTTACAAATTGTTATATTTGTATATAAAGTTGACTTAAACATATGAAAATAATTCCTTTCATGAGTTACTAAATAAAGCCTCACTATTCTAGCCAAACATTAAACTTGCCATAAAAAAGGAACAAGGTAAACAAAGCTTTCATTCATGAACACGGAACTCTTAATAAGAGCTTTGAATCCTTTGAAGTAGTTCACGCCGGCACTTGTTGCATGCTGTTTGCATCATTTAGTTCGAATAACTACAGATAGAGGCAGCGCTTTGTGCTGCCACCTTTGCTCCAGTCTGTGAATTAAACGCTTTTGTCATGTTTTCCACTGTTATGTATCCTTCCGCCATTGACCGAAAGAGAAATGTCAAATTGTAGAGCTTTTCTGAATGTCAGTATCATCAGTGAGTTATAAATAATCTATATTGATAGATAAATTTACTTTAGATTAATATATTTGTATGAACTGAATAATAGAGCTTTAAGATAAAAATATATCTAGAACTATTTTCTCTGGGAGAAGCGCAAAGGAATTTTATTATGGGTGAGAATATTGTGCTCAAGATGGCTGACACTTGTTGGTTGTTGTATGATGTGCGACTTTGTAATTGTTTTTTATGATGTGCCTTTTTTCGATGAAGTTTGTGATTTTGAAGTGCTTTATATAGGGCATTTATTGGTATAGTGGATTTGAAGCAAACTGTTGAGTTTCTTATAAAATAAGTGATAGAGTGTTAAGTGAGTGCAGTGATTTTGTATTCCTCAATTTGGAAATGTTTGTGTTTCTTCGACGAAAATACTGATTATCAAAATGGATAATTCATCATCAGGATTATCAGACAGGTGAGTATCTAGGTTTGTTTTCAAGTAATAATATAGAGCATCGAGGCTTATGGGGTTGACGTACAGCCAACTTGAAAGATTGTAATCTCGGTTTGAAGTTTTATGTACAGAATTATGATTAGATATGCAATAGAGATTAGCCATACTAATTCTCAAGTCTCCATTCTCAACTTAGTACATGTAAAGTGCCCAATTTTTGGTCGCTGTAGTGAAATAGTCACACGACACTTTGACATGTTAGGGTTACTTTGCACTTAGAACATCACTGGTAGTGCATACTTCATATGTTTGTAGGTCTTTAGAAAGAGGGTAGTATAAATGCATCCAGTATCCATTCGTTTATTATTAAAGCATTTAGTGGTGTAAAAAAGTCGACAGAAATGTTATAATTGAATGGCAAACGTTGTAACTTTCAGTGGTTATCTGTCAAAAGTTGTAGTGTAGTGGGATGTTTCATAGAAGTGAGGGGTTATGTTTGCCAATGCAATTAAAAATTTGTCTTCCTACTGAGGTATAGACCTACAGCTGTTTCCCTTTGACATTGCTTAGTTGAAAACATTTCTTATTGGTTATAACAAGAATGGATTTGAGGTTATCATCAGTAAAATAAATATCAAATTTACAAGGATAGAAGTTTGTACTTTCTGTGCTTTCTCTGAATTAATACCTGAAGTTTATTAAAATTTGTTGTTCAGTTTCCCTTAAGGTTTCAGAATTCAATGTCCCTTACAAATCAAGTGTACAGTAACAGTTTTAATGATAATGGTAAACAATTGCTCAAATAAACCAAGAACAGTTAACTAAACATTCTCTTGCTAGGTTTGTAAAATCTCTGAAAGAATCTTATTCAAATTGCTTGCCTTTCATGTTAAATGACAGCATATCTATATAACACAGAGGGAGACTTGTTAGTATGAACTGTCATATTCCATAGAAACTAACATTATAGAACAGATCTTTATGGTTAAGGGATTTCTTTTTTCATACTGTTGAAATATCTTTAACACACAAAGTAAATCACACTTATAAGGACACAAATATTTTTTTCTGAAGAGTACAAAACATTACAGTTAGGAGGCTTTATCAAGTTGTCTTACTAAAAGGTAATTATTATCAACCATTTCATTGCTTATGCTCAAGTCTTTATATAATAGTATATTCTATAGCTGCAATCCTACTAAATAATTATCAGTTAAAGATACCCATGTCAGTTGTAAATGTTTTCTATGATAATTATTTTACGTTCACCAAATTTTAATGTCATGTGTCAGAAATTGTTGGTTGCTCTCTATGCTTAGTCTTGTCTTCATGGTAAGATAAGCATTTACATACATTTTTATTGCATATATATAAGACTTCAGTGATTGTCAAATTTTTTTAAAGCGTATAGCTATGTGATAAATTTTCTATTTGCATAGACAAGAAAAAGAAAGAATGATTTGTCACTTGGGGAGAGTGTAGTATTTTAAAATGCAAATGAAAGTCATTAAGAACCATTTTTAAGGAAATCCTTGAAAGATAAGAAATTTAAATACCAAGATTTTTTTTTTGAGTTATGCTGTTCACACAGATTTCTAATATTTTTTTTTCTAAATTAAGAGAATGTAAAAAAAAGCAGAAAATTGGTATCAACTTTTTGGGTAGAATATAATAAAACATCTGCTTCGTACTGAAAGCACTTAATAGGGGAAGTAAAATTCTGAAATATTGCACTCACATGATTTTATTTGTGCTCTAGTGCTAATGCATAATCCATCTTATGTTAACGAAGAAAAACATTGTTATTGCTAATTATCTTTTGCATGCAAAAAGACCATCTACAGTAGGTTTAAGTGATTGTCAAATATTTTAGATGGTTGCTATGTGAAATAACATTCTCTTTGACCAAGGGATAAAAAAGCTCCCTTTTGAGACGAATATATATTAGAGAATTCAAACAAATAAGGAATAGCTGTGTAATGGTTTACTCTACAAAAAATGTATTTGACATAAGTCTTATGCTTTAACAAGTTTAAATTGTAAGATTTTGTCTATCTTTTACAGTTTACCAGTTTCATCCAAAATGAAGAGGACTTCTGATGCTGTTCCCAGAAAATTAAATTTATATATTTTATTTGTCTTGAAAATATGTTATACATAGGTATTTTAATTAAAATCATTAGAGACATTTTTTGAAAAAATTAGGTTTTTGAAAAATGTGCCATATAAATGGTAGTTGGGATTGGAGGATGTTTGGAAAATGTTATGTGATTTCCTTAGAAGGTACTGAAGTATATTAACTAGTTTGGTTTTGAAGTGACTTTTCATATTTAAGTTATGCTCCAGATGGACACATGCATCTGTGAATGCTTCAGTGAACCTCAGAACGTGTACTTCCATTGAAATCTTGGTATAAGTTTTTGGGTGGAGTGCAACTATTTCTCTGATTGAGAAAGGTTTCGTATTTTGACGAAACTGCTCAGGTTGTTTTTTTTTTTTTTTTTTTTTTTTTTTTTTTTTTTTTTTTTTGACAGACCTAAGAATACATAGATTAGTCCTAGAAGAAAAGAAAACCCTCCTGTTTCAGTAGTAGAGTGCACAGTTATGAAGAGGAAGCTGACATATTTTGGACTTACGAAAATGACTGGAATGTTATATCATAGTTGGGACTAATGGTGGAGGGTATCAACATTGGCTTAGTAATGAGAAACTATGGCTAGAAGTGATAGAAATGGTGCTGTCGGAAGGAAAATACTAGTGGGAAGACAAGAGTAGAGAATGAACCAATGTCCTAGCTCATAGGAGAAGGGCAGGGTAAACTATTCCTCAAGAGTCTGTACCTACGGAATCTGGCATTTGATCACCAGACTCTTGGCTTGATGGGTTACTACTATTTTCTGCATTGTTTAATGGGAACATTAAAATGTTTCTGTTTTGTGATTTTCAAATCCCTTATAAATTATGCAGAACACCGGTCTTCCTCGTGATAAACAGGTGTGCATAGAAATAAGTAAATTAGGCAATATGAACTGAGGGTAGGTTTAGAAGTAGGCAGTTGAAGTTGAGGATACCTGACCATTACTAATCCATCGTACACACCTTTATTTTCTAGTTTTCTGTCTGGATCCTTTATAAATGTTCTACATAAACCTGAGGTTAAAGTACTTAATCCATTGTCCTGCAAGAGGCTTGCAATCACACAGTAGATGACTTGCCATTTCACTCATATATTTTTAATTAAGTTACTCGGAAACAGCAGTTTTCTGTTTAGATAGTGTACATTGTATTTATCATGGTTTCACTTAGAATGAACAGAAACACGTTCATTTTCAAGTATACAGAGCTTAGATATGTTTTTAAGCAAGGAAACTACAGCATTTATGTTTCCAAAACACACTTTGTTTCACTTATATTAAATATTTTATTGGTTTAACATTTTACTTCCTCTACCACCTGTAACAAGTAGCAGCGATATCGGATTCCATTCAAGAATTAAATGTCTTCATTACACCTGTAAAGGTGTGTATTTTGAGCCTTGAAAAGGTTTCATGTGGTCTTTGTATCTTTGTAAATGGGTTAACTCAAAACTAAGATATTGGCTAAATACAAACTGGTATTTAAGTACCTTTCATAGATACAACACAAAGAATTTTCAAGAAAATGTCCACCCCAAACTATCCTTAATATGGTAAAATATACATATTTTGTTATTTTTTCATTAATGACTCTTAATGGCTTCCATTTTAGCATCACATATTTAATATATTTATTTGAAAAATGAAATGTATATGTTGAATTTTTAGGGAGTGTCCTCTGAAGTCCTCTTTACTCTGAAATTGACTTGTGGAACTGGTCACTTTGTCTATGTGTAACTGAAGTGTTAATATACAAAAAATGTAAATGATGTAAAACATAATTTATATTGTGACATTAACCATTTCCAATATATTCCTTGTTGTTGGTCTGAATTCTAAATTCTTAACACTTTTCTCAACTGGGAAGTTCTTTTTCCATTGTTTGTTTATCTTGGTCTTTCAAAGAGCATGACATTTTAAAGCCATCACGTATTGACATACCCTTTTATTATGTATAACGCTTTGTCCACAATAAGGGGTAACGAACCTGTAAATGCAAATTGTGTGTTTTAATGAATTAACAAGAAATGGATATGCATATATATTTTTTCAATAATAGTTTGTAGACAAGTGAGTAGAGATTGTCATGTGAGTGGGACACTACGTTTAAGTATGTGCTTGTCTTTTATGGTTTTTTCCAATCCTTTTGGACGCTAAAAATTAAGATCCTTATCAAGCCAGCTCAATAAATACCCGTGTTTTTTCAAACACAAACTATTTGTTTCCCATTTTAGAGATACTCAGTTCTTTGATATTTATTAACTCCAAAAACATTAATTGCAAAGCTTTGTAAAATACATTTTTTCGACGATGATCCCCTCATTTAATATTTATTTTTGTTAGCGTGAGTCATTTGTTCATGTTTGGGAACAAGAAAAAATCGTCGAGAGCAGTTTTGAGGGATACGGGGTTTCATAGTGCAATTCAAGCAATTTGGCGGCGATAACACCGGATGAGTGTGCTGGTGCGTTGTCATGTTGAAACATCACTTTCTTTTTCGCCCTTTTTTTTTGTAATTTACGTCCTCCAACGTTAAGTCATATCGGACGGTGAATGAAATGGGTGAAATGATGCTCAAATGAGTCCGAGGTCCATGGAGCTTAGAGTTACCTGACATTTGTCTTTCAGGATAAGGGAAACCCCGGAAAAAACCTTATCCAGGTAGCTCACCCTGACCGGGATTCGAACTCGGGACCTCTTGAACGTGAGGCACACACGATACCATCTACGCTACCGAGGCGGGCGTTCGCCCTTCTTCGCCAGGTGGGGCCGCAGCTCATTCAACTTTCTGAATCGTCGCGGTAACTCACTGCGATTTTGTCCAGTCATCGGTTTTCCTTTTTCCAGTAACTTGCACACTTCGTATCCCAAAAAATCGCCTCTGCCTTCTTTGGAGCAGATTCATCCAAAGCATACCGTTGTATCGATTGGTGCTTGGTTTCCATAGTATGATGATGAATGCAAGTCTCTTCGACGTGACAATTTCGTTTAAATGTTTTCAAACACAGCTTGGAAGTTGTAAGCGCTACTCGCTTGTTGTGTACAATGAGCAAACGCGGCAGTCATCTCCAACTTATCATGCAAAGTATCGTATGAATTGACACACCTGTGGTTTCTGCCACTCCACGAACTTTCGTTAAACGATCATTGACTTTTTCAGTGACTTCCCCGGTCCTGCGCTGCTCATCATTCGACCACTTTTAAAGTTATTGAACCAATATCCAACAGTTATCTTAGATCTCCGTGAACAGCATCCAATTTCGCTAATATCTCATCGCAGGTTTTGCCACCCAAAAGTAAAACTATGCTGTACTTTTTCCATTTTAGCGATAAAATGTTGAAGGAACAACTGAAATGCCTATCAAATCGAAAATATATATGGATCAGGCGACGTGAAACAAATGACAGTTCACCAACTTTCTGTAGAAACACCATCTGTTTAAAATAAAATATAGAAAATGTAACACCACAGACATACAAGGTACAGTTTGCGGGCGAAATACTGTATAGTTAAGTGATGGAGAAACTTATATAACAAAAACTAGCCTGGTGAATATGTTTAACATAAACTTTGAATTAACTTTGTATATGACGGTTTCATTGCAAATAAGCGTTTTCAGGTAAGGGTGCATGTGTGTGTCTCTAACTAGCATAACTAAAGGAAATGAATACTCCAAACTTGGTGTGTATGTATATTTATCCGCCACCATAAGAGAGGAGGAAAGAAACACATCATTACGCGATACTTTTGCTACCGAAAGGTAGACCTTTTACTGTTAGACATGAATAATCTCTGCAAAGAGTCGAATATAGTCGATCAATCAGAAGAATAAAGTTAAAATTTGCGAGACAAAAACATTATTCTTCAGGAACGCCTACCTTAATATAGTGTCAAATTACCTCGTAAATGGCTTAGTCATTGTTCAATTTTTCTTTAGTTATTTGCTGAAATCATTTCTTCGCAAATATTCCTAACACTTTTTGATCTGCACCACTTCTTAAAACATAAATATTATTTTCCATAAGTTACAGATGACTTTTGTGGCAGCAAACTAAGATTAGCAATTCGAGCTGCTTCTCGAATTTCTTCAGGTATAAAACTTCCGTCACCTGAATCACTCATTTCAACATGCAGTTTAACACTTTATTTTGCATTACTATAGTTACGATTCTTTGCTATTCATGGATTCTAAATTTTTTGAAAAACATTTTTTAATATTTTTGTAATTCAAGTTGATTTCTTGTTAGGTAAGAGATAAAATTACGTCATTAATTAGTACTTATTCATTACCAGGGTAGCCCGCCTCGGTAGCGTGGTGGTAGCATGTCTGCCTCACGTTCAAGAGGTCCCGAGTTCGAATCTCGGTCAGGGAATACCAGGGCTACATTTTGATGTATAAAATGACATACATGTAACGGAAATATCTTAATTACAATAAAAATTACCATAAGTTGATAAAGTGACATTTAATTTGTTAAAACTATTGTTCGGAACTTACAGGAGAACTCCAATATAAGAAAAAAAGATGAAAATTAACTACATAATTTAGAAAATAATTAAACATATTTGTTCTGCATTCGTGTATAAGAATCTGTAAGGCAAATTGTTTTTGAACGTCTGTTAACATTAGCATTAAATATGTTGAGTTCTCAAATTATACAAAATATAGCAACTTAGTGTGCGGACTCGTCAAAATAAAACAAAAACTGACCTGTCTCATCCCTAATTTGGGCAACCTCCATCCAAAACCAACCCTTTCCAGAGAAACCATTAAATAGGAAATATAATTTTTGACAAGAATTGGAGTAAAGAATGTGCAAAATGACTACTAATCTCTCAGATGAGTAGTGAAATTTTGGATGTGTGAAAAGTTATTTTTACGTAAAATGTCAGTAATCTGTAATAACTATATACTTAATGTAAGCACAGAAAATGATTGTATAAAGATACATAATAATGGCATAAAATTGGCAACAAAAGATGTCTTCTAAAAGTTGAAAGTTGCATAAACTGGCCAAATATGAGCTTAACAAATGTGTTAATGTGGGGCCAATGATAAGGGTTTATGTAGAATTTCTATAATACAACACAACATGCGACCTAGTCATTATTGCAGTCTTCAGGAGTTTGTTTCCCTTATAAAGACACATAAGGCAATTCAGAACATGAATCTGAGTCAATAATACCGAAGTACTGCCAGATTTTGTCATCCAGAACCATTTATTTTTACTCAGTGCAGATATTGCCTTAGGCTACTTGAGCAAACTTTTGTACGAAGTTCAGAATGTTCAAAACATGAGACCCCTAAAATATTTCACGATAAATCCTTCCCCACATTCTAAACTAGACTTTTCATGTGAAAAAGATGCGATTTTTTTTTTAAATGGCACTAAGATGTTGATTAAAATACCTACGTTTAAGATGCTTTCATGATGAACTAAAGTATATGTTGAATTTTGTGGAAATGTCATCTTCATTCTAAATGAGCTTTGGTAAATGGTAAAAGATACAGAATTTTATTTACCAAAAGTAGCAGATCCGGCTAGTACACACAATTTACATGATTTTTTTTTTGTTTTGTTTTTTTTTTTTTGTTTTACAGATCAAATATTTGATACTTTTTATTTTTTAAATCAGTTGCCAGATGATATCAGCGCCGCCGCTGTGTCGGAATTTCATTCTGCAATGAAATGTGTAGTGTTTAACGCCCGCTTTTACTACATACGGCACCGCAGGCGATGACACTGATGATACATGATATGAAGATGGAGTACCGGTGGAATGAGATGGCGGGGGAAACCGGAGTTCCCGGAGAAAACCCGCCCAAACGACGTGTTGTCCACCACAAATCTCACTTTGCGGTCGCCTGGGATCGAACCCGGGCCGCCTTGGTGAGAGCCAAGCGGTCTAACCACTGAGCCACGGCGTGGCCTTTCATTCTGCAGGAAGTACCGTCATAAGACTGTTGTTTTAAGCATTCTTAAAAAATCTTGGTGTGGGTCGGATTTGAACACGGTACCTTGTAATCAGTAGAACAGCCCCTAAGCCACTGAATGTTCCCGCGTAAGTATTGGGAAATGTCCAGCAAAACATACAAAGGTTCGTGTCTATTGGCATTAAGCGGAAGGAGAATAAGCGTTTTTAGGCGTAGTTTGACGTGGCTGAATGTAAACATTAATTTTTTTTTTCGCGGCCACATAAAGAAAACAGAACTTGAGAGACACGGTCTTTAAATGTGTGACTATGCTTTAGCTTACTGAAACCTTAAGTATGTGTTGCAAGTTTGTTTCGATTGTCGAGAAGTAGACAAAAGCTGCGGAATGTGACAGATGATTGCAGCAATTGGTGTGAACTGAAGACGTCAAGTGTAATTAGCAGCATGATATTTTTAGATTCAAGTAAGATGGATGTCACATGGTCTGACAATTATTCATTACCGAGGGGTGTAGACAGACGGAAGGCACAGGTTAACGTTTATACCGTAACTAATTGAAAGTCTGTTACAGTCTGTTGATCAACTGTTTCCCTGCTTCATATTAACCAAAATAAACGTTTCCATTGCACAGGTTTTGTAACTTCCTCCTGTTTGTTCTGTTATACATTTTTTTTAATTAACGTCCTCCAGCGATGTCATATCGGACGTTGAATGAAATGATGTTCAAATGAGTACAGGATCCATAGAGCTTAGTTACCCAACATTCATCTTTCAGGATAAGGGAAAACCTCCCAACGTTAACTCATATCGGACGATGAATGAAATGTTGTTCAAATAAGTACAGGGTCCATAGAACTTAGCCATTCATCTTTCAGAATAAGGGAAAACCTCCAACGTTAAGTCAAATCGGATGTTGAATGAAATGATGTTCAAATGAGTCCAGGGCACATAGAGCTTAGTGTTACTAGACGTTCATCTTTCAGGATAAGGGAAACCCCTAGAGAAAAAAAAAACCCTTATCCAGATATCTTACCTGACTAAGATTCGAACTCGGTAAATCTTGAACGTGAGGCAAACATGCTACATAGGTAGGCGTATTTTAAAAACATGATAGTTTAAATACATTCAAAGATAACTCCGAAATATCTACTGATAAAGGCTCGGAATTATTTATAAAAAACACTGCCTAGTTTGAACATGTTTTGCCTTACTACACAAACATGATGCTAAGTGACTGGAAAGGGTTGGAATTTGTGCAGTAATAAAATATTTGAAATCTAATGTGCGTTATGCTTTTGAATTTATTGTTCATATCAAATTGTATGTATGTCTTGGCGTGCTCTAAGGGTTATGTGGCCCCTGTTGTCACAAGTTAGCACTCCATCAATATCAAGTTCACAGCAATGCAGATGACGTTTCCTGACGCTCAGCTGTTTACACTCCGTTTCTGACGTCACGAAACATCTGATGTGCTGACTCCTTTAACAAATACGTATCACTAGAAACACTTTCGAAGATATGTATTTATTATATATTTCCTAGTGGGAATACAGTAGATTTAAGTGATTGTCAAATGTTTTAAATGTTGTTCTCTTTGACAATCCATACTGTGTAAGATTAGGAGCTAAAAAGAGTAATTGAAGATTTCCTATTTTATGTGTTAAGAATTGGTAAATTTAAAATAATAGCATCGAGAGGGATATCTCGAAAATAGCTAAAAAAAAAAATTATAGGGCGTAAATTGTCTACTTTAAGGGATAATCGAGTGAAAATGCAAAATTGTACCTTTTTAAGGTAAGGGCTTTCAAATTTTGGATGCTTTTTTTTAATTATAGTTCTACAAAATGTGATGCTTCTCCAATCAGTTTCCACTTTGTTGTTTAATTTATTATCGAACGATGTAAAATCTTTCCGAAGCAGTTTTCATCTTTCAGGTATAATATTTAGGCTTGTTGTTATTAGATGAAGTTTGGTTTGGATTTTGTTATGCAATGAGAGCAAAAGGTACAGAAAATTTCTATTTACTTTTTTAGAAATAATTTTACTAGTTACCGAAACTTACGTGTTCAGCAAAGCAGAGGTTAAATTATAAAATAAAGGCACTGGATTTTATGTTCCACCGCAATAAGGAAGTAAAAATATGGTTTTCAGAAAGTACAGAAATAAAAGGTATTGGGCTTTTAATGATTTGCACTCAAGTTTAAACGACCACTGGGACTTAAAATTGGCGCGGTTGAAAGTAAACATAGAAAATGAAGCGAAGAATTCCTTAATGAAGAGTAGAAAAATTACGTATTTGGTCCTGAAATTCAGACTGTCCCCTTAACGACAAAGTAAGTTTCGTCTGGCTGGCCCCGTAGCTCAGTCGGTATAGCATCTGCCTACCGTGCTAGGGGTCCCGGGTTCGATTCCCGGCGGTGGGGGTGGGAATTTTGCTCCAACCAAGATAATTCCCCATCTTCCCCAGAGTCTGGAAGTATGAATGAGAGTGTGAATGTGTGCGTGATGTAATTATTAAAAAACCAAAGATACCTTCGGTATGTTCCAAAGGAGAACGGCCGCCGATATGACCATAGCAGTTAAAGGCGGGGTATAAATTGAACAAGGAAAAAAAAGTTTCGTCTGTTTCTGTTGGTATTTAAATCGGAGAAGTTGCATTAGAAGAATTGTAGGCAGTTTTATGAATTAAAACACTATATTAAATTGGTGTTAAGGATACATAGATCTAATAAAAATCTTGAAGAAAAGTCTTTGCAACTGATTCCAAGTTTTATGAGCTAATTTTTGTGTAAAGTAATTTTAGTTGAATTATGTGTGATTGACAGTACATTTTGGAGAATTGGAATCTAATGTGTACCATATTGATGAGATGCGTATTTATACTTGTATATCTATGTCTTAAACACCACTCCTCCGGTTCTGATCATCCTAGTGTTCAAAAGACGGTTGTAAAACGCCTAATATACAGATATAATAATTTATAACATAAAACTTATCTTAAAAGAAAATGATGAAAATATTCTTATTAATTGGTGAGGATCGCGATTTCGTGAATACTAAATTCACATCATCAGCTCAAACAACCTTGTTGTCAACGTTAAATCACTGGAGGCCACTATGTTTTTGCGACCAAACTACCACAATCTGAAAATGAAATAAACTTAAAAACAGAATCGACTGCCGGTATTTCAAAATTCATTACGCGATGTTTATTTTTTGAAAGAATTAATTTTTCCCAAACCATTAAATCTATCGGACCATTTAATTGTTTTAATAATTTAACTTCTGGATTTATTTTATGGTTAAACGGCCAAAAAATGATCTGCTACGGCCGATTTATCATTCTGTTTATACTTAATCTTTCATCTCCAAATTACGTTTCGCCTTTCCAATATAAACTTTATCACAGTGTAAACGATTAAACTGATGAATACCAGGTTTTTATTATTAGGATTTTTTTTTTTTTTTTTTTTTTTTTTTTAGATACATGTAGTAAATTTGTAATACTATATTTTGAGGAACTAAAATTATACCAAACTCTTTAAAAATGTTTGAAAATGTTTATTGAACCAAGAATGATAAGTAAATTGTTTAAAATTATAATCGTATCTTATTTTTTAAGAGTAGAAGTATTATTAAAAGTTTTTGATATTTAAGTTTTTCAATTTTTTATGTATAAAGTCTCTATTAAAACTATTAAATAAAGCAATATTAATATGTTTATATTCTTTATTAAATTCCTCTTTATTCAGGGGTATATTTATTAACCTATAAATCAAACTATTAAAAATAGCAAATTTATGTGAAAAATGGTTAAACTTATTTTTTGTGTTATCAATTAATAAGAAAATTTTCATCATTTTCTTTTAAGATAAGTGCAGGTTCATGTCACAAATTATTATATTTGTATAGTATTTGTTGCTTGCTGTAACTGGCTTCATATATTACGTACCTAATATCAGTTCATAAATTACTAAAATATTATAAAGTTTTATAAACCCTTCTTTGAGTTAATTGAAATAGTTTTTAATTATAAACGTTCTTTAACTGATGTGATTCCGTGCATCCCATTCCATATTGAACTTGAAAGACTGCTTAATTTTGCTCCTCTTTATCACGTTTGATGTTCTTTTACGTCCCATAAATCTAAAACACGGGACCACCGGCTTTACGTTCCTTCCGAAGGAAATCACGGTGAAGGACAGTAACTTGTGTATGTAGAAATAGAAGTCTGTTAAATAAAGAAATTAGTTGTTCTTTCACACTAACTTGCGTACAAGGTTTGAATAGCTAGACTCAAATTCAGTGTCATAGCCGGGATTTGAACCACAGATCTCCGGATCTATGTTCAGTTGCTCTTAACCATTGAGCTGCCATGACAACATGTCAGTACAACATTAAATTCTCTGACCCCCCTTTTTTCCGGTAAACCAAGTTCTCATATACACATGAAACAACTACCTTAATGTCAATGTACAATGTTGTAAAGTCGGATTTAATAGTTTAGACCACTATTGAGTCAATTAATGGGGATTGTTCTTTTAACACCTATACTCACGTTATTTCATAACATTATTTTTCTGAGTTTTCACAGACTATTTCTTCATAAGAGTTAACTGGGTGACCTGAGAGAATAAGAAAACGTCTCAGGGACATTGTCTGTTAATAACCTCATTTCAGTTCATAAATTACTGAAGCATTAGAAAGGATTTGTACTTTAATACTAACATATCAGTTGTTGCTCCACAAAATTTGTATTTATTTTCTGCTTTATTTTCTTTGTGTATTAATGAAATTCATTGAACCGATCTTTCGTTTTCTAAACAGATTAACTCGACGGTTTGAGGGTATTTTACTTCCGTTTTGTTATATATGTAGGTTTGTTTATCATTAAGTAACCCCGGAACCAAATACAAGGTGTAATGACTAAATATTTCACATATTGTGAATTTTAGAATGTTTAGATGGATGGTTGTTCTACATTCTATCTGTAGAATGTACTTTCCAGAGCTAGGAAAACTTGTCAGAAGCGAGCCCACCTCTGCGGTATGGAGGTAGCGTATCTGCCTAACGTTCAAGAGGTTCCGAGTTTGGACCTCATTCAGGTTGAATTATCTGGGTAAGGTTTTTTCCAGGGTTTGACTTATTCTGAAAAGTTAATGTCGGGAAGGTACTCGTATAACCTCTGTGGACCCTGGACTCATTCGAACATAATTTCATTAATCGCCCTATATGACAACGGTAGAAGTTGTTAATTAAAATAAAGTAGGAGGAAGTGATGAAGTAAAGTAGCCCAGGAAGCCACAGGCTGTAGAGACGGTCCAAGTCCACAACGGAAGCAGTCTTTCGTTCGAGTTAGCATTCTCCCATCTATCCTGCATAGCCATGTACCCCAAAATCTGAAAGTACACGTTCAGGAAGAGAACGGAACAGAATGATAGGAAAATTATAGAAAAGATTGTGATAAACGTAAAAAGCACTCTAGTCAGTTGCTATACTCTGACCCGTCTGCGTTGTTGTGGTGTTTACTTCATACGGCAGCACAGTGTGACGGTTATTTCATATCTGTTCAAGTACTTGGGAATTTGTTCTGGAAAAGGTGATTTGTATAAAATAGGATGTGAAATAAGGGTAGACCACAGAATGATACAACTTACGTAATAGTTTCCTTACTGGTTATTACTATAATTATGTAATGTTGTGACGTGGACCAATAGGATAGAAGTAATTTAGATGTTCTAGGAACATCGTGCGCAGAGAATCCAGAATGTTCAAATAGTTTGGCGTCATTCTGCATAAGATCACCGTTGTAGTAAGTGTTTTTTGGTGTTACTCTGCAAGTCTGCAGAAGCTTATAGCTCAACGATGCAACAATAATCATTTTTGAAAGGACAGAATCTACTAAATTTAACATTGTAATATAATATATTGTTTTGCGGAATAAATTCAAAGATTTAATGGAGAAGAATGGTTATTTCTCAATAATTTCGGCATAAAAAAATTTTCACTCCGATACTACGGCCAGAGATAAGATTCATTGCTACAGAGCGCCGAGGCATCTACAAGAATTCTTCCAGATCGTCATCAAAGGCGAGAATCCACAAATCATCATCGTTGTTTACATTTTCATCGCGCATTTTGCACAATATTACCGTTGCAACAGGCTGTGGTGATCATGAAGTAGTAATTGGGAAGAAATGTTCCAGGTCTAAGGGCACCTCCCGCAAGTCCACCACTTCTGTCAAATGGCAGAAAATTGTCCTGGTTGGATTTAAACCGCCTCATGAGACTATGTGATAACGACCTCGAGCACTCGTATTGGTATGCTGGCCTTAAAGCCTTCTCACACACGAGAACTGAATGACTACTTGGTTTAAATTATTAAACATTCAAACCAGTATCATCTCGGAAACTCTGAAAGGTTCACATATTTATTTCACATAAATTGTCGATTTTAAAGAGGTTCAGTTTTATATAGTAAGCTTTTGGCCATCTTTTATGGCTCGCAAATTAAAAGCAAATCATTCGTAAGCTATTCCTCAAAATTAACGTTTGATTTGTCATATAAATACAAAGAGTTACGTCATTAAAATTATTAGCCACTTTGATAAAACAAAAGTTTCCGAAGATTTTTTCATGTAGAGAATAGCTTGCGGTAGGGTAATTTTCGTTTCTTTTTTTCATGTTCATTTTTCGTTTATTTTTTTTTTTTTATGTAAGTCCTTTAACTGGAGGGGAGGAGTCAGACGTTTACATCCTTTTGTATGTATATCGGGATTTGTTCTTCAGTTGTTAGTAGGGCTCGGAAGTTGACCCAAATATCAGGAAAAAATGACCGATAAAATGCCCTTAAATTTTGAGGAAAATTACATTAAAATCTTATAAAAAAAGGCCGTAAATTCTTTCTGTAATTTTAACGTTCAAAATTTAAAAAAGTAATTGTTATAATAAGAAATTTTAGTTAAGGTATCCCATACATATTTATAAAATAGAGACAGTTTACATATTAGGCATATCTCATATTCAGCATTGCAATATAAAACCATTGCCATTCGTAGGTTCTCGAGTTTGAAGGATCTTGAAGAATAGTCCCTACTTTGAAAATCTCCTCTCTATTTCATCTGACGTCACGGGTGCATACTTGAAGTGACAATGTCCCCTGTGAAAACCTTCAAAACAACTAAAGTCAGAATGTTCACCTTGCTGAACGTTCTCAATTTTACATGGCTGATATCCAATGTTCTTTTCTAATATACTTTTCATTTTCTCACAAACTTCTTGACCAATTTATCCCATAAATTTTTGCAAATCTTCCTCCATACCTTTCATGTATTTATGCTAACTGCCATGTTATTGTTTCTGCCAAAAGTTGGCAGAAATAGTTGCTACCGAAAAATCCCAATCTCCCCTTAAGTTGAGGATTATCCAACGACAAGCTATACATGCAACATTTTCAGACTCTATGAAAGGCATGCGCTATGCATGTTAGGTGCACCACTTTAGTGTAAAATGATTTCACGATTTCACCATATATTTGGCTCGTTTGTTACGAAAAGCGAAACATTTTAGTGTTTTATGCCCGGTGGCCTGAAAAGAAACATGCTTTGATTAAATAGCTTGCATGTACATTGATGGTTAAGTTTCTCAGTTCTTCTGTCGCAAGAAGAAACATTTTCGGAGGGTTGTCATCAATATATGTGAATAACGTAAAAAAGGCACAAAAACTGAAGAAAATGTAACAAAAGGTGCAATATTTCCTAAAAAAAAAAAAAAAAAAAAGACCAATAGACATTAAAATAAAAAAGGCAAAAGGATGCAAGATAAAAATAGTATTGGTTAATTTTTTACAGAAATGAATTTATATTGCATCCTGTATTGTCTGTGATGGCACAGAAAACGTGTGATATTTCATCAAATTCCGAGCGCAATTTATTAGATAACCGTGGAGTAGTGTGAAGGATAAAGGGGTAGCATTCTTCTAAAAAATTGTGCAACAAGAGAGGGAGTGCTCAAGTTGTTTTCGGGAAGCAAGCGAGGTGAAAAGACGATTAGAAATTGGCGTTTCGGGAGTGTGCATCTCTCCCTAATCAGGATATTTATTATATGTTATATCCGATGATTCATTTGTGGTTATAACATTTAATAAATATGCTGAAGATGGGAAAGATGCACACTCCCGAAGCGTCCATTTCTAATCGTCTTTTCACCTCGCTTGCTTCCCGAGAACAACTTGAGCATATTCGTCGCCAGGAAAGCTTCAGGTCTTATTTTAAGAGAGGGAGTAGTAATGTAATAATAAACTTGGTATTTAAGGATGCGACACGCACATGCTTTTTAGAAAAGTCCTGCCTTTGTCATTTTTCGAACATTATTTTTTTTTTTTTTTTTTCCAAAATGTCTAATTTTGTTTAAGATATTTTCATTCCAAACGAAATATGTATTTTGATTTTTCTGGGAATATCCTCTGAAGTCCTTTCCATTTTAAATGACTTCTATATAACTATAAACACTAGGAGATAGAAAAAATCTTACTACACAAAAAATGCAGATATTAAAATATAGAAAAGGGTCGTGACCCCGTAGCTTATTCAGTAGAGCACCTGCCTGCCGTGCGAGGGGTCCCGGTTTTGATTCCCGGCTGGGGGTGGGGATTTTTCACCAAGTAAGATGATTCCCCAACTTCTGAGTATGGAAGTTGAATGAGATTGCGAGTGTGTGCGTAATCTAATGATTAAAAAAGAAAAAATCTGAAGTTCATACCAGCAACTCAACGTCTACGTCTACACCATCTCGACATGTTCCAAAGGAGAACGGCTGCGGATAGGACTATTACAGTCAAATGCGGGTTGTAAATGGATTTAAATATATATATATATATATATATATATAGTGGATTAATATATATTAATATATATGGATATTATATATATTTAATTTGTCTCCGCAAATACAGCGGAATTTCGTAGCCATCGCATAGCAAGCAGTTTTAAAACAATTCACTATCGCTAAGCCTAATGTATTCCCACATTTCCTTGCACTTACAACAACGATAAGATATTGCATATCTGTTAACATGAAGTGGATAGAGGAATAAGTGTTTGTACAAGAGTAGAAAAGCCTCGATAGCGTAGATGGTAGCATGTCTGCCTCACGTTCACGACGTCCCGATTTCGAATCTCGGTCAGGGTGAGTTACCTAGATAAGGTTTTTCTGGGGTTTTCCCTTATCCTGATAGACGAATGTCGGATAACTCTGAGCTTCATGGACCCTGGGCACATTTGAGCATCATTTCACCCATGCAAAGAGAATGACCATAGCAGCCAGCTCTTAGGCGATATGGCTATCGCATACAATGTATTGTACAATCTATTGTACCTATAAAGACATATGTAATAAAATCATTCATACAACTATTTATCTCGATTTACATACAAGCACATAGAAGGTTTTTTAAGAATAGTTTTTACAGGAGTAGAGAAAGTCATGTGACTACCCAGCTAGTCAGTAATAAGCGAGATCAGAAGTAAATGACGTTAGTGTTGCAAGAAGCAGTAAACCCCGATGAGTTATAGGTTCAGCAGAGGTCAACGAAAAGGGTGGAGCGCGACAATGTACAAAGTAGTGACGTAAATAAACGGAACTGCGTCTCAAACTTCCTCACCCTGCGAATATTGGAACACAAGCTCAGGTGGGTTCGACTCTGGTGATTTTTTTTCTGTCATTCCATTACAAGCGGGATTAAAAAATATTACTTAAAATATTACCTGCACGTTCTTTGGATATGTTTACAGCGTCTGCTGTCTCAGACAACTTTAATCTGCGGTCTTCCAGTACTAAACGATGAATTTGTTCAATGATCTCTGGAGTTGTGGCTTCCACAGGGTGTCCAGAGCGAGGCTCATCACTAGTGCTCGTACGTTCCATTTTAAACTCTACAGCCCACCTTTTAATTATTGTATATGAAGGGGCAGAGTCTTTCAATGTACTGTCCATTCCCTTCTTGATTTCTACAGACGCTAAGCCTTTCAAATAGAAGTATTTAATCATTGCTCGTTTGTCCAGATCCTCCATTTTCGTGAAACTTCTACTCTTTTCATGTTTAAAATGCTATTGACGTGTAAGTATGGATACGAGCTAATCTAGAGTTAAAGCATATTATGTTATCCGTCGAGTGTCCCAGTAACACCATCTCTATGTGAGGCCCGAGACTTACCAGCCGACCCGTGTACATTTGTCGTGAAAATGGGTTAAACTTACGGTATTTCTTAACATGAGTAGCAATAGTTATAACAAAAATTGTATTTCACCAACAAGTGTTAGCTTAACACTCCTGTTAAATTTCTTGTTAAACTAACAAGCCGTATTTTTGTTGTTAAGTCGTTAACAGTTGTAAATGGTCAAGATGGCGGGCGAGAACGCAGCTTTTGATGTCGATTTGCTAATTTAAGACCGTCTAAATGGCATTCGTAATAGAGTACGGCCTATTAGGAAAAACGATTTTGAGGAACTATCAGAAGTAAATTTTCTACAGAAGTATAGACTGACGAAACAAGTTGCTATGAAGGTTACTGCAAAGTACAAGAGAGGTTAGAACATGCATCGAAAGGAATAGACCTATTTCACCTTTGCTTTGCGATTTTATATCTTACTGAATTATGTGGATAATACACTGTTTACCTGCCGTCTTGAAAAGTTCAGTTCATTCGTCACGTCTGTCCTTCGCACCTCGTTTTAAATTTACATAATACTGACGAAGTTGTTTCGTGCTTCTAGTAGTGACTCATGCATTTGAATTAAATTCGTTTCCAATGTTTTCTCACGTGGCGTCCTCTTTTATTCACCGCATCCGACCTATTATTCTCCACGATATCCTTATACTTCTTCACCAATTCATTTAACAATTGTTTCTCCATGGATGAGAAATTTGTCCCACGGTTCTCCCGCAACCTTTTCAGCTGTGTGTAGACGAAAGTGAAAACAAAAGCGCATTGTAGTACGTTCAGAAAATAACATGACTCATCCATAGCCTTCTATAGCTGTAAAATTTACAAGTCTTTTGGCGTTAACACGTGTTTGTTAACATTTTTAGAAAACAGGTGGGTGAAATTAAAGTTAACAGCTTTGGTAGCGCTATGACAATTGTTACGTTGCATTTGTTAACGCCGATTTTAACATATGTTGGTGAAATCGGGCATTATTGTTCTTACCAAGAAATATACAATAAAACTATTTCTACAAACGTATTTTAAGAACATTAATGCCCGATTTCACCAACATATGTTAAAATCGATGTTAACAAATGTAACGTAACAATTGTCAGCGCTAAAACTAATGTTAAATTTCTTGCATTTCACCAACCTGTTTTCTTAAAATGTTAACAAACATGTGTTAACGCCAAGGAACTTGTAAATATCAGCTATAGAAGGCTATGGATGAGTCGTATTATTTTCTGAACGTACTACGATGCGCTTTTGTTTTCATTTTCGTTTGCACAAATGGCGGATGAACAAAATAATAAATAAAGCCTTGAGACAAATTTCTCATCGAGGGAGAAAGAATTGTTAATTGAATTGGTGACGAAGTGTAAGGATATCGAGGACGGATGCGGTGAATGTAAAAGAGAAAGATGTCACGGGCAAAATATTGGAAACGAATTTAATTCAAATGTGTCACTACTACAAGCACCAAACAACTTGTCAGTATTACGTAAATTTAAAACGAGGTGCGAAGAACAAGTGCCTTAAACGTTTCAAGACGGGAGGTGAACAATGTATTATCCACATAATTCAGTGAATTATAAAATCGCAAAGTTATTAATACTTGAAGCAAAGGCGAGATCGGCATATTCCTTTCGGTGTATATTCTAACTCAGTATTACGTAAATGTAAAACGAGGAGCGAAGAAGGGCAAGTGATTTGAACGCTTCAAACGGGAGGTGGACAATGTAATAATCTACATAATTCAGTGAATTATAAAATCGGAAGGTAATTGATACTTGAAGCAAAGGCGAGATCGCCATATTCCTTTCGATGCATGTTCTAACCTCTCTTGTACTTCCGCAGTAACCTTCATAGCAACATGTTTCGACAGTGTATACCTCCGTAAAAGTTTTTTCTTCGGATAGTTCCTCAAAATCATTTCTCCTCATAGGCCGTACTCCATTATGAATGCCATTTAGACGGTCTTAAATATAGCAAATCGACATCAACAGCTGTGTTCATGCTCGCCATCTTGACTATTTACAATTGTAAAGGACTTAACATTAGAAACTCGGTTTGTTAGTTTAACATGAGATTTAACACGACTGTTACGCTAAAACTTGTTGGTGAAATGCAATATTTGTTTTAACTATTGCTAAACTCGTGTTAAGTCGTAACATTAGTTGGTGAAATCGGGCATAAATGGATAAAAGAATACATTTAGTAAGAATAGTTTGAACAAGAACGAGTAGAGAGAATTATGTGATGATTTTATTATTCATTCAGACGAGTGCAATATAAGGTGGGAGGTAGTTCAGAAAGCAGCTTAAGGGAGAGAAGTTAATTAACCAGACGTTGGTATGACATGCGCTCGCTATGACCGGAAGTCCTGCGTCTACCGGAACTAACTAAGCAGCTTAAACGTTATAATCTTTCTCTGTCTCTAGAGCATGAAGTGCTCGGTCAACACTCCAACAGGGGTACACGAACTTCTGGTAAGGTGAATATTAGTAGAACGTGACCTGATCTGCGATACTATGGTTTTTAAGTAGGACGACATTCTGCTTGGTACGGTTTATTTATTGACGCCCTGCAACGTTTAGTCATATCGGACAATAAATGAAACAATGTTAATATGAGTCCAGGATCTATAGAGCTTAGAGCTACCAGACATTCATCTTTCAGAATAAGGGAAAACGTTCAACGTTAAGTCATATCGGACGATGACTGAAATGATGTTCAAATGAGTACAGGACCCTAGAGCATAGAGTTACCGGACATTCATCTTTCAGGATGAGGGAAAACCTCCAACTTTGTCATATCAGACAATGAATGGAATGATGTTCAAATGAGCCCAGGGTACATAGAGCTTAGAGCTACCAGACATCTTTCAGGATAAGAGAAAACCTCCAACTTTGTCATATCGGACGATGAATGAAATAATGTTGAAATGAGTACATGGTACATAGAGCTTAGAGTTAATAGACATTCATTTTTCAGGATAAGGGGCAACCTTCAACATTGTCATATCGGACGATGAAGTAAATATGTTCAAATGAGCCCAGGCTACATAGAGCTAAGAGTTACCAGACTCATCTTTCAGGATAAGGGAAAAACCTCCAACTTAGTCTTTTTGGACGCTGAATGAAATGATGTTAAAATGAATTCAGGGTACATAGAACTTAGATTATTGACATTTATCTTCTAGGATAAGGGAAATCTCCGGAAAAAAGCATTATTCAGGTAACTCATCTTGACCGAGATTCAAATTTGGGACCTCTTGAAGGTGTGTCAGACGCGCAACGTGTACCAGAGGGAGCTCTTAGGATGGTGGTTGACTACAAGATTCGGGTCCCTATGTGGCACTTCCGAAAGGAAGGGTTAAGGCCGGACGATATTTAAGTTGGCTAAGTTGAGGAGAGCCCACAGCACAGGGGAGGGCCCCTAACATCTACAGATTGAGTCTGTGCGATGCTTTTCGTGAAACTGTGACTTGGAGAACTTCTCCGATGTGGAGCACAACGAATTATAGAGAACTAACTCCCTAGCAACACTTAGAACCGTGAAATAACCAACCATAATGGAAGTGACATGAAATGAGGGTATAGAAGGGATGTAAGTTTTCATTTCCAGTGTTCACCTAACAGCCGTGGAAACGCCTAAAAAACAAGGGCCAGTAAGATCGGCCGTGGAAAATAACCTACGGTCTCACGAAAGGCGCCCACAGACAGTACAGCTTGGTATAGTACAGTGTTTGAATACGGTTGAGAAGGCATTGTATTTTACATGTTTTAGAGCACCTCTGAATCTAAAATAAAAGCATTCTTAGATAAACACCCCTTATGTGTGTGTTTCTATGTGAAGGTATAGGCAGGAGGTTATCTACAAGATAAATGCAATATTTCCAAGTAGAAAGCTGTTTCGTAGATATGTTTATCGTTTGACACGTGATCACTTTCCTAGCCCATGGGCTCCCAGCAAGGTGTTCATTTGTGTGCATTTACCTAACGAAGCGTGGTATTGGCTCAGTACGCTTTCTTCATAACCTAAGTGATCTCTCCATCACATCAATTTTGTGACTGTTATCTCTCCGTACCGCGTTACTTTTACTTCGCCATTTCTCTTTAAGCATCATTGACTTTTCTTTAACATAATCGTTTTCGTGTTCTGTCCATACACTCAACTCGCTCTCCTTTTTATCTGTTGGTACAATTTTTGCAATGGAGTTTAGACTACATAATAAGCTAGAGATTTGAAACTTCAAACGTGAGACGGAGTGGATGATAGTATAATATTAACTCGTTTTCAGCAATATCCTTACAGACAAAAGTGGAAAGCGTTTGATTTTGTCAAAAATCCTAACAATATTGGTTAAAGTGCCAATAGTTTTAGGTATTTTTACGACAAATGAAATGATATCTTGAATTTTCTGGAAATACACTCGGGCGCCTTTTGAAACTTTAAACCTAGCTCAGAACTGGGTAACCATATATACCGTTAAGCATATAGTTTTAATTATAACAAATATGTTAAATACTTCATGTTTAAACTGTTGCAGTAGATGTATGCACTGATATAGCAAAAAAACTCGCAAGCATTTGAAGACCAGCGACAGGTGAACAATTGGATGTGCCATACATTTTTTGTTTTAAATTTTAAAAGGTATTTCTAAAAATTTGCAAACACAGATTTATGGGGTTAGGAAGCTGGAGACATTAGGAAATATTTTTTAGATAGTTGCTAGTAAGACTGTTGCTTTTAGAAGGTAATTACTGTGTTAAAAGTAGACGCTCACTGCTCAAAAGCTTTTAACACATCGGTAATGCCAACTTTGATTTGTTGTGACATTCGCATAATTCAAGAAGGCCGCCTGCCTCGGTAGCGTAGATTGTAGCCTGTCTGCATCACGCCCAAGAACTTCCGAGATCGAAACTCCGTCAGGGTGAATTATCCGCATGCGCTTTTTTATGGGTTTTCTCTTATTTTGAAATATGAATGTCTGGTGACTCTAAGCTCTATGTATTCTGGACTCATTTGAACATCGTTTCATTCATCGTACCAAATGACGTAACGCTGGAGATTTTCCCTTTTCCTGAAAGATGAATGTCTGGTAACTCTAAGCTCTATGTATCCTGGACTCATTTGACGATCATTTCATTAATCGTCTGATATGACTTAACGTTGGAGATTTTCCCTTATCCTGAAAGATGAATCTCTGATAACTCTAAGCTCTATGTACCCTGGACGCATTTGAACATCATTTCATTCATCGTACGATATGGCTTAACGTTGGAGGTTTTCCCTTATCCTGAAATATGAATGTCTGGTAACTCTAAGCTCTATGTATCCTGGACTCATTTGAACATCATTTCATTCATCGTACGATATGACTTAACTTTGGAGGTTTTCCCTTATCCTGAAATATGAATGTCTATTAATTCTAAGCTCTATGTATACTGAACTCATTTGAGCATTATTTCATTCATCGTTTGACATGACTTAATATTGGAGGTTTTCCTTATCTGCTAACTCTAATCTCTATGGACCCCGGACTTTTTTTGAACATCATTTCGTTCATCCTCTTATATGACTTACGTCAGACGATGTAAAATTTAACAATAAAAATAAGTAAATAAATAAAGAAGGTCGTGATACTGTGTTGAATAATATTTGTATAAAATGGCGGCTCATTTGAGTGTGAATATGGTCTTTACTGAACCTGTTGACATTTTACAAGCAGCAGAGAGAATGAAATTAGAATTGTTACCCAAAACCAATACGACATTGTATACAATTTCCTGGACTGGTACAAGGTAAACAACATACAAAATAATTATACTGAAAATATGTTAGTTTTCTTTGAAGAAAAAGCTAAAATATGGGCATCTTCAACATTATGTGCAGACTAAACTGTGCCTTAATGACAACAAGAACTACATCAGTAAATACTAGACTTATGCCATTTTGAAGCATATGCATAATTAATTTTTCTTACGTTATTTTCATCATTTTATTATTTGCATTGCCTCCCTTATGTAGAATGTGGTGGTTTTCTAAAACCATGTTGTCAACACTGATGCTACGCAAGACAAATGAATATCATGACCATGAGAAAGGTAAAACAATATCATATACTTATATATAATCTATAAATATTCAGGATTGTCTAAGTACGGGTAAAAGGAATTTATTTTGTTTGTACGTCTTGGCCTGGGGCCTCGTTTAGGACTCTCACCTACTCATAAAATAAAATCTTCCTTTTAACCCTGGTATCATAAATATACGTTTAAGGCGGTTTTATGCACGTGAATTGTTTAAAATGAAATTTATTTCCTGTGGCACGTACAGTAAGTAGACGAACTGTTGTATTCTATTCAAAGTTTGAACACGGAGCATGGTTTGAGACTTCCTCACATGATTATTCTCTACTCATTTATGTACATAATACACTTAAAACGCTTTATCTTCTGACTGCTTCATGTTATTCGAGGTAAACAACGTAGAATTGGATTTATTACATATTTACAATAGGAATAGCAGAATGCGTTAAGACCTAAGCAATGGTAAAATCTTTCATGAGGTGGTAGCTATGTGATGATGTCCATGTTCAAGACTTAGAAAGTGACTGACTGCATTGAGAAAAGAATACGTATTGGGGAAAGCTTACTTCATAAAATGGGACTTGTATTGTGTGTTTTAAGACATTTTGTGTGTAGAACCCTGCCTCTTAGCAGTTATCAAAAGTCATTTAAAGTGAAGACTTCTGAGAACACTCTTAGGAAATTCAGGATATGCATTATGAAGGTCGGCTGATAAGTCACGGACCTCACATAAAAAAAATGTTTTTCTTTATTTGTCACCATAATATCCATATCGGTGTTCTAATCTAATTAAACCATCTCTGTAGTGTGATTTATCATGACCCTCAAAATAGCTGTTGACCGCGTCACACCTCGTTGCTGTCAAATCTTCGGGAACAGGTGGTAGTTACTGGGACCTAGATCTGGCGTATAGGATGCATATTCAAGCAATTCGAATTTTAATTCGTACATTTTTTCCCATTGCAATGACTGAACGATGGGTCGGAGCATTGTCGTGAAGAAACAAGATTCTTTTCTTTGCTAAATGAAGTATTTTTCTTTTCACCTCATCACTCAAACTTTGCCGTAAGCTTGCGTAGTAGTCACCAGTGATACTTTTACCCTTTTCCATGTAATCAATAAAAATAATTCCCTGTGCATCCCAGAAAACACCTGCCATGAACTAGTTATCTGAAAAATTGACTTTGCCAATTTTGCAGTTGATTCAGCTGGTGCAATCCACTGTTTTGACTGTGATTTATTTTCTGGAGTGTAGTGATGCATTCAGGTTTTATCTATGGTAATAAGCTGCCTCAAAAATTCACTGGAATTATTACGGCAGAGCTTCAAATTCTTAAGAGAAACAGTTCTCATATGCAACTTTTGAACAGGTGTCAACAAACGCGGCACCCATCTTTCACAGATCTTGTGAAAGCCCAAAACATTACTTAAAATATTACCTATATGTTCTTTTAGTATGTTTACAGCCTCTGCTATCTCAAACAACTTTAACGTGAGGTCTTACAGTAATTAACGATGAATTGTTTCAGTGATCTCTGGAGTTGTGACTTCCACAGGGCGTCCAGAGCGAGGCTCATCACTAGTGCTCGTACGTCCAATTTTAAACTTTGTAATCCACCTTTTAATTATTGTATATGAAGGGGCAGAGTCTCAATATACTGTCCATTTCCTGCTTGATTTCTTTAGGCGTTAAGACTTTCAAATGGAAGTATTTAATCATTGCTCGGTTTTCCAAATGCTCCATTTTCGTGGAACATCTACATCTGTTTTAATTAAAAAACTAAAGAAGCTATTGACCTGTAACTATAGATACAAGCTAGTCTAGAGTTAAACTATAGGATGCTATTCGCCAAAGTGGCCCAGTGGCGGTGTCTCTGTGTGGCTCCCGGGACTTATCACCTCACCCTCGTACAATTGTCGTGAAAACGTCTTAAACTTGCGGTATTGGGGTTGAGACTGTTTGCCATTTTTCGAGCAAATAAACAGTTTCAAAGGATAGTCTGGAATGTGGGAGCGTTTCTTTGTAATTTTGTCATTTGCTTGAAATATGCGGAACTTAAATACATATAGGGTGTTTCACGAACTTTTGGTTACTAAGCCTGGAGAACTTTCGTTCATATGCGTGGAGAACTTTGTGTGTGTGTGTGTGTGTGTGTGTGTGTGTGTGTGTGTGTGTGTGTGTGTGTGTGTGTGTGTGTGTGTGTGTGTGTGCTCGCGTGCGTGCTTGCGCGTGTGTGGTCTATATTAAATGCAAAAAGGCTCAACATATAAGGGTCATTCAACAAGTGTCCTATCTTTTAAGCTAAATAAAACACGTTCTATAAACGATAAAAGTTTATATCTTTTTTTATTTTTGAACATAATGTCATTACGTGTGAAAGAGAACATCAGTTAAGTGACTGCCGCGATTTCGTTGGTTTGCACGTATACGGTTGGCCCAATTTTCAATGACAGAAGAACGTAAATTAGGGCCAACTTGAATAACACGCGTGTTGTTATCCATAAGATCATTTACTTCGGTAGAGCACCTGCCTGCCGTGCTAGGGGTTCCGGGTTCGATTGCCGGCGGTGAGGGTGGGGATTTTTCTCCAACCAAGATAATTCCTCATCTTCCCCAGAGTCTGGAAGTATGAATGAGAGTGTGAATGTGTGCGTGATCTAATGATTAAAACCTAACGTTTACGAGTTAACACCTTCAACGTGTTCCAAAGGAGAACAGCCGCCGATATGACCATTGTAGTTAAAGGCGGGGTATAAATGGAACAATTGAAAAAAAAAAAAAAAAAAAAAAAAAAAAAGATCATTTACTGTTTCCGGCTTGTTGGCATAAACTGTAGATTTAACGTAACCCCACAAGAAGTATTCCAACGGCGTTAAATCATATGATGTCGTGGGCCAGTTAATATAACTAACACGGGAAATATGAAACATCTTAATTTCTCCTTCAAAACATCGATTGTTCCGAAAGCAGTATGACATGTGGCACCATCTTGCTGGAACCAGATGTTCCTGAGATCCATACCATCCAATTGAGGCCAAAATAGTCTCTTATTAGAGCCCGGTATCTTTCTTCATTGACAGAACAAACAGGTGTTCCATTTTGGTAATACATTTTCACAATTTTTACGCGTTACTGAACGTTTTAACGTTCCATGGCTATTTGTCAATAACAACTGTAACCACATGAAAAAAAAAAAAATACTGCTGGAACTCAATAACAACGGTAGCTATCACATGTTTAAGATAGAACACACTTGCTGAAAGAGCCTTTACAACGAATTTGATGTGGCGACACATTTCACTGTATTTTGTTTTAAAGGTTACATTTCTGGAAGCAACCCATTCTTTGACATCTACCCATTTAATTCTATAGGGTTTTTTTTTTTTTTTTTTTTTTTTTTTTTTTTTTTTTTTTAAGTTTACGTTCTCCAACATTTAGTCATATCGGACAGTGAATGAAATGATGCTCAATGCGTCCGGGGTCCATGGAGCCTAGAGTTACCCGACATTCCTCTTTCAGGATAAGGGAAAACCCCGGAAAAAATTTATCCAGGTAACTCACCCTGACCGAGATTAGAACTCGGGACCTCTTGAACGTGAGCTATAGGATTTATACAATTTTGTTTTGGTGCTATGATCTGAGAGTTTGTTAATATGTATAGGTTCACTTATGTGTAATGCTAGCACCTTTTTCCCCGTATACAAGTGTATAACCTACGCTGCTATGAATGTGGTTGCAATATGGTTACATAGGAAATACACGAAACGTTCTTATTCGAGGGCTATCAAAAGGTTTTGCCGCCCGGAAACTTGAGTGTATATGGATATCTATGTATTTAGAACAAAGGTTATCCAGAGGTGTTCATACACATTTATAGTATTTAAGGTCTTCAGTTTTCTAAAGTGTGGAGCTCAGCAACTACTCGGATTTTCCTTTTCTGTACTGTACAGCAATTATGTTCTGAGCCAGGACATCCTGAACTAACTTCTTTTAATCTTTTTTGTAATGCATGAATTGAAATTAGCCCATCCCCGTTATCAAGAATAAAGCTTTGTACTGCTGAAATCATTATCAAAGTCGGTTGATGGTTGAGCTTACATTCTATTTGAAAGTCCAAATTACGCTTCTTAATAAAAAGGCGCAGCAAAATGGACGGTTATTGCGATTTGAGCTCTTGATTTTCCAAAGGTGCCAAATCTGTAGGAGTAGTGACATACGCAAAAGCTTGGCAAACTTCCCAGTACCCACATCTGCATTTGTGCAGTTTCATTTATTTAATACCATCACCTGCAGCGACAAACCAAAAGACGGTTCGTATATTCTCTTGCCTTCTTTCCTTTCAGCAATATCCTTAAGACACTCCGTTTTCTTTTGCCAAGTATACCAATGATCTCCTAAGAGAATATATGACGCGCAGCTATAGATTGCGCAATGTACACTGAAATATTTAAATGTAAGCCTTTTTACCTGTTTTCTCTGTCATTCAATGGCAGTGATATCTCAATGCGATGGTGTTACCTTCTGAAGTATCACTGGATTGTTTATTTCACTCGACACTATTCAGGGAAGTTGTACAGTCTCTAGCAAATGAAATACAATAGTTCAACGAAGGTTCTTCACTTACACATACTAAATTCGCACGGAGTTAAATAATTTTGCCTTTAATTATATTTTAATTCTTCTACGCCTGACATGTCTTCTGTGGAGTCATTATTGTCATCCTCGTCACTCTGTCCATCCCATTCTCTTTAATTATGATCTTTCAGTTGTTTCTTTCGTTAGTGCATTTTTTCTAATATTCCTCTTTTATTTCATCCAGATGATAGCATACCTTTCCCTGTTTCATTTGGCAATTTACTCAAATCTTTGGCGACACATTTCACCGTCTTTTGTTTTAAAGGTTTCATTTCTGGAAGCAACCCATTGTTTGACATCTGCCCATTTAATTCTATAGAATTCATACATTTTTTTTGCTACTATTTTCATCAAACGGGATATTGTGATAGTGTAACCGAGAAATATATCTCTTCTTAAAGAACTTGAAGTTTTAGTATTACGGTAAGAAGCATTATGTATTACTAGCAAGGAGTTAGAGAGTAAATTTGGATTTTACATTGTTTGTAGCTGTTTAATGTAGTTTTCAATATTCGTTCCAATATGAAAACCTCCAGTGTTCTGTCGTGATTTATAACTCTTTCATGCACCTTCTTAATCACTCTGAAATGCCCAGGGAGCATTGTCTCTTCCTTGAGATGTTCATATACATTAGCAATTATCTCACAGGTTTGGCAAGGAAGAGTCTTTCCTTTAACTTTGAAATTACATTAGGGTTGGGAGGCTTTTTTACAACACTAATATATACGCATGACAGTGTCACAGCACCTTACAGTCTACTGTACTCGGAGGTGGACGAATCAGACCGCATATTGCATTAAGTAACAAGAGCTGTAAAGTTCGCTGAGTAGGAATGAGACAGAAGAGAAAGAGGGTTAGACCTGGGCTCACCGACTGTTTTCCTTGTGAAGGTCACTGTTCAAGAACGATTGTACGACTATCATCGTGATTTCCGGGCAGTTGAACTCGGAACGGATAAGGTGCGCGCTCACTCGTCCAGCATTAATGCGATAATCACTGTCGCTCAGAGAACTAGAACCTTCTGGATGGTTCGACATGTACGATATTCTGTTCCAACGGCTATATAAGGGAGTGTTCTCGTAAGTCAGTGAAGTTTGTCGAATGAGTGGGCCGGAGAACCTGTGCAAAAAAGAAGAAAAAAAGCCCTCCTTGAGGGAGTTTGTGGCGATGTGTATGCAGTAAGTGCTGTTCCTACAAGATTTTGAGTTGTGTTGGACGACCTCCGGAATGAGATGCTACGTCCGGCATATTTCGTTAGGTCCCAAACCAAGCAAAGTGACACTAAATGAACTAGTTCACCTTAGGGAAGTGACCGTGAGCTAAAGGAACTCTCAGGGAAACTCTCACTTATCTAGTTCAGTGACAATAAATACTGAGAGAAGTGACAGTTGGAACTGCCTGACTGTCAGTGTGTATATTATACTTGATAATATCTCTTTATTAGGTCTCGTAGATTAAATACCTAAAATACCTTTAAAAGGTAGTTGGTGGAGTGAAGAACGTAATAATCTAAATTGTGATTTTCTATGCCCATTGTAAAGGTTACAAAGTTTACTCGTCTCTACTCCATACTAGTCGAATTAGATGTTTACAGAATTCTACACGTTTCCTTGTAGGTACAATAGAATACGAGAGTGTAGTAGGTTTAGTCAGTCTTTTAAAACGCTACACTTTAAAATTCTATTCTCTTTGCAAAACAGCAAGAAAAAATGAGTTATGATTTGTAATTGGAAAAATATGGTGTCTGATAATTTAAACACACAGTAAAGAATATGTGCAAATTGTTAAAGTTGCAAAGTTTATGACTTAAATATATAATTAACGAGATTTATATTTTTGTGTAGTATTTCTCTATTTGTGTATTAGCATTTAGTGTTTTTGTAGTAGCATTTTTCTTGCTCTTTACAAGTTACAAAAAATTCATTAAAAAACGATATCTCCAGCTATTCTTGGAAGGTTCGGGATCTATGTTTCATTGGAATATCAATAAACTAAATGAATAGCATTTTAATCAAAATAGGAGCTTTTTTTTGAGAAAAATAAAAAATAGGACATTTCTTATGCAAAGGGTTGTTTCTGGTGGTGGAA
>JAUKNK010000543.1:0-24184 GCA_030765055.1 Mantis religiosa | reverse complement strand
TCTCTCTCTCTCTCTCTCTCTCTCTCTCTCTCTCTCTCTCTCTCTCTCTCTCTCTCTCTCTCCTCTCTCTCTCTCTCTCTCTCTCTCTCTCTGTCTGCTTTTGATATTCGTGTCACACCCTAAGATAAATTTCTTTTTTGCCAAGTTTTCATTTTTGAGTATGTTGTTCATCACACACACACACACACACACACACACACACACACACACACACACACACACACACACACACACACACAATATCATAAACCATCTTATAAAATGCTTTTTCATTCAGAGAATCTCAAAAATATATTTTCAGCGAAATTGTTACATCAAATTTTTGGGTGCATTAGAGAACTCTCCCTGCCTATTGTAGCTACACAGATAAAATGTAATAATTTAGTAAATAGTGACCTGTTTTTTAAAAATACTTTACCATCGCTTCTACCTCTTAAATAACGATGAAATGTGTAATCAAACCGGAAAGACGGTAAAAAAAAAGTTTGTAAAAGTCAAAGAAATGTAAACGTTAGTGACTAAAGAAAGGCATGTGATCTCATCATCATCGTCTTCAAGGATTGGGCGCTATGACCCGTTCCGTTCTCTTAAAGAGCGAGGCCGCGCCATGGCTCAGTGGTTAGACCGCTTGGTTCTCACCAAGGCGGCCCGGGTTCGATCCCAGGCTACCGCAAAGTGAGATTTGTGATGGACAACACGGCGCTGGGGCGGGTTTTCTCCGGGACCTCTGGTTTCCCCCGCCATCTCATTCCACCGGTGCTCCATCTTCATCTCATGTATCATCAGTGTCATCGCCTGCGGTGCCGTATGTAGTAAAAGCGGGCGTTGAACACTACACGCACACACTCTCTCTCTCTCTCTCTCTCTCTCTCTCTCTCTCTCTCTCTCTCTCTCTCTCTCTCTCTCTCTCTCTCTCTCTCTCTCTCTCTCTCTTAAAGAGCCTACCGATCCTTCCAGCGTAGAGCTGGGCGTCCCACTTCTCTCTTTCCCTTCTGCATATAATCTAAAACTCTTCTTGGAAGTCGTTCCGCGTCCATTCTTAAACTATGATTTTCCTATTCATTTTTGTTCTTTATTACTTTACTGTTTAAATTAAAAATCCCAAGCTCTTCTCTTATTTTTTCGTTTCTTACGTGGTCTATTCTTTTATAACCTGCCACGCTTCTCAAAAATTTCATCTCTGCCGATTCTAGCTGTTTGCGTTGGTTCTTTGTCAGTGTCCATATTTTGGAACCGTATGTTAACATTGGGACTGCCATTATCTTATAAAATTTCATCTGTATTTCCTTTCGTGTTTTGCTGTTCAGCGTTCTTATTATAGTCCCAGATATTTGATTGAATCTGTTTAATTTCACATCCATATCCTTGTTGTTATTTGCTACTGCTACTGTGTAGCCTAGATAGTTAAAACTATTAACCTGTTCTATTATTTTATTGTTTATAACTATTTTTGCTCTTATATTGTTCCTTCCTCTAAAAGCCATTACGTTAGTTCTGTGTTCTGAGATTGAAAGGTTATATGTTTCCGCTATGTTTTTTATGTGATCTTTATCATATAATTAATCTAAGACAATTTGAAGCAGAGAGTATGTTGCTCATAACTATGAACATTAAAATCTCTGACTTGAATTTGGATTACCAACTTGACTTGGTGTACAAATATGTATTGATCAAATGTTACTGAGGTATACACGACAGTGATATGAAGAAAAGTTTTTTATGATTCCTAAAAGAAGTATGTAGAACTTCTTAATACGTAGTGAGAAATGTAATAATATAGGTCATTATTTAAGCAAAAGTACTTCTTATCTTCATGTACAAACGTTATTTAAAGTAAGACATTTTATCTATATTGAAGTCCTAAAATGCTAGAATACTGTATCTATTAGAATCAATACATAAATATTGTAATATAATTATAGTATTAAGTTCTAAGTATTTTATTGTTTGGCACAGTTAATGAGCTTAAACACTTTTCGAAACTTATTGTAATGTACTGTATTTGCATAATAAAGAGTTTAATTAAAATGTAAAATTCCTTTGTCAGAGCACTGTTTAAATAGAATAGAAAACGAATAAGAGTAATTGAAAACGTATCATTCAAAAATGAAATCCGCTTAAGAAAACGCAACTTATGCGAAATAAATTTTGTGTCATTAACCATATAATAGATATTTTTGTTATTGGTTTAAATGTTTAAATACTTCATACTTTGTTGAAGTACTATGTAATCATTCAAATTTTCTCGTGATCATGCAAAGCTTCAAAATTCGAACAGTTACCCGAGTTTAACAATTCACCCTCGATTCAAGCCTTCTGTGTCCGTCAGAAAATAGAGGAAAATAAGTAACAAAAGCATTTCCACAAGTATTTATCTCAGTATGAACAAAAATACGATTTTGAAAGAATACTTTGTGGAAGAAATCCTGGAGAAAGCCATGTGAAGGTAATGTATCTGAAGTTTATAATTTGTTTTCTCCTTTTTACTATAATCTTGGAATACTGAAGCTACACTATATATGGAATCAAAAGTGCGTCAGCCATTCTCAGCATCTAAAATTTCCGATTGGGGCTATAGTTTTCCTTTTCACAATTTTTTTCTAGGGACACACGCCGTCAAGGGATAATTGAAACTGTCACTTCCACACATCTAATATCCCAAAAGGAAGTAATGAAGTGAGGAAACCACAGGAGGGCACAGGGTCGCAGGCACACGATCCACAGAGGCGCGGAGGTCCCCTTCATCCCGGCGTTAGGGTCCACTGTGCAGCCATCAGCACTCTGACTTCAATAATGACAAATGAGAGCAAGAACACACAATGCCGAGAACAGAATTTACAATGAGCAAGCAACTGTGTCATTTTCCGCACCATCATACAGCACGAGCTGAAAGCACATCTGAAAGATAATAAGAAAATGTCATGAAGGGAAATGATAGAAACGAAATCATGGTATTGAAAGCAAACACCGCGGCATTCGCCTAAGTGACAAGGGAAGCTCACAAAAAACCTAAGACACCGTGCGCCGTCAACGGGGATCGAGCCCATGAACTCCCGATGGACGTCACACACGTTACTGTAGCACATTTTGCTCAATTAAATTGTAAGTATTAAACTTCTTCCTGACCTCTTTCAAAGTTTTTTAAATTAATAGTATACGCTTGCTTCAAATCTGTCACTAATTCCGTTGGCGTTGATGCCAAGCAATTCTCTCTCCCTCTCCGAGAACTGACCTTCCTGAACGGCTGCAATCCCAAAGGAAGGCTTTAAGAGCTGTAACAGTTCTTTATTTATCAAGTAAGCAAAATAAGGCTTTAGGGGAAGAAATCAGCACTTCTGATTGAAGTATAAGCCAGATTATATACGGGACGAGTATCCTTATTACAAAACAAACAACTATCACTTATAGCCATAATGTGACAGTCTATGTAATAATAACAAGAAACTAACAAACAAAACAGTACGAAAAAAAATTTTACAGCTAAAAACTGTCATTACTAAATTAAATGATAACTACTCTCGACATTATAGATTACATAAACAGTTTTTTTTTTGTTTCGTTTTTAAGCCATATTACGTACGGAGAGTTTTATTTACAAAATGCTTTGTCTAGTTTGTGAAAATACTATTGATGATGCCGAAGAAATTACAATCCGAGCCAGAAGCAATCAAAGGGACTGGCACAGAGATGATTTTTAGGGTGCTTGCTTTAGAGAACAGCTGCTAAAGCGAGAATGTCCACGTCCAAAATGTTGGTGGCTTTGAAAACGAGAGGTTCTCCATATTCTACATTTATCTTTCCGTGAATAATATTAAGTGGAATATTTGTCCATAACTAAAACACAGGGGTTCTCGAAATGACAGTTATAGCAAATGTTATATAAATAGATTCGTGTGTAATAGTTCGGGAGGGCTATCCGAAGTAAATGATAACAATTGATTTAATATAAGCACGACTGAACGAGCATAATGGTCGACATATTATATATATATAATATATATATATATATATATATATATATATATTGTTCACAGAAAACAGAGAGAGACGCCAGATTTTATAAAATGGATTACGGACAGTATAATCAGTCTCAAATTGGAACGAACCTGTAGTAAATATGTAGCAAGGATAAAGAGGGAGACAGAGACGCTCTTACGTTGCTGAAATATGGAGGGCAATTCGTGGGTGTTTATAGAGGCAGTAGACTAAGAACATTCCATTACAGGATATCTGTCACCCTTTATCCTCTCCTATATGTTTACAACAGGATCGTTTTACTCTGAGAGTACTCCTTATTGAGGTTCGTATGTCTGCTGTTACATGATATGACAGAAGTTCTGAAAGCTTAAGTAAATGAGAAATTGCTGTGATACATTAGCAGCTGTAAACGTGCTGTAATCTGTGACAGGACAAGAAAGGCAAGTACTTGACGACTGAATGTGCTACCAGCTGTGATGGCTGCGGTGGTGGTGGTGGCAACAGTGATAAAGTTGCTAGTTGCCTAACGTCCATCTGCTCCCTTCTAACATCTGCCGCTTAGATATCCTGTATATTGGTGCCAGCAAAAAAAGCCAAAGGATTGAACAAATCGATGGACGATAGCGTGGGATGAGGAGGAGGAGGTACATTTAAATGCCTTAAATGGAGGGATGCAAGGTGGTGACGATCAAAACTCTCCCCTTCCTGGACGCTCAACAAGTTTCTGTTGGGGTGGTATAAAGAGGGGAACAAGTACTTCATACACTTGATTCGGAATGACGTGTTTATTTCCGATATTTTCTATAGTACCAGTATAATAAAGAGAAAACGACAATGGTAATTAAACTTTCTAAGAAATTATAAATCAAGTTTGAACCATTTGTGTTATTTTGTTTTGATTTCTTTTTCAATTTGCATAGCTTAATTCCTTGTGACGTAGAGTATGTGTTAATATTTTATTGCTTAAAATGACTGTTTAATAGTAATACTTCATTTTTAGTAAAATTTCTTTAAAAAGATTGTTTTACAGGTCTGTTAACGAGCCCCTAAACAATAGACTACTGAACTCGTCGTGGAACCTTGGAACAAAATCAAAGCAGAGCTATATAAATAATATTTTTATGAACATGAGCATAATTGCCAATGTAAAAGTCGTAATTTCATGTCAAACTCTTTTTCTTTCTTATTTTCCTTCGTAGTTTGTTATTATGTATACAACATATAGTGACAAATGCAATGAATATACTCTGGAGATTAGCTAATGTAAGCAACTGTTTCATTTATGATTTTTAAAACTTAATTTAAAATATCTAAAACACAAATTTAAATTTCTAATGTAATTTAGAGAGCTATTGCGTGCAGTAGGTATACTGGACTGATTAGGCATTCCACTTGTTTGTACCTCGTACGGAAACATTGAATTCATCTATTTAAGTCTTATTTTGCTTACTTTTGGTATACATACCTATGGCTATTACGAATACGACCATATTTAGACCAATCTCAGTTGCTAATCAATAACTCTCTTGCTCATTCTCATTTGTTTGGTGTTAAATTTGTTTGTTTGTTGTTGATATTGTTGATAACGTTGACTATTGTCGGATATAGCCTTTAGAAGTGATATAGGTAAGGTTCATCTTTGAAATTAAACTGTGTTTTCCTTTATCGCCAAAATAGTACCTGCTATACACATTGCTGATACACAGGTTGCGACTTCGGCATAGTGACTTTTGCGCAGCTTTCCATGAAGTAGGGGCTAATGACCACTGCGCATCTTAGGAACTAAAGATGGAAATGTCCGTCAATAACTTTTTCCGTTTTTGACTATTAAGATTTAAAACTTGAAACCTTGCACGTATTGTTTTATAATTACATTAGATTTTACATAAAAATATGTGCCTTTTCTAACAATCACAATGTCAAGATCCCTCGCGCGAATCGCCTTATGCATCGAAACAAATACATGAAGCGACAGAATCAACTACAACCATTATTATTTCACAAATTACGATATTGAATGTCTCTTCTATTGCTTATTTTTTCAAAGAAGGCCATTAAATTCTCCTTAGGTTCGAAGATAGACATTGCATCGTCTTAACACATTCTCGTAAACTTTTTGCAGATCTCTATGAGATGTGTTGCTTATTCCTTCCCAAATATCATTTTGTAGTTCTTATACTGTTCAAGCATACAATTACAAACCTTTGTCTTTCAAATTGCCCAAAAGTAAAAATATCAAGGCACAAACACGCAGCTAGAGTTTCGTGTTTTACAAAACTATAACAAATAAAATATTATTGTTTTAGGCAGTAAATTAGATAGAAGACTGAAAACCACCAAAGAACATTAGTTAATGGCTTCGTTTGCATATGTGACGCAATAGAGAGAACTGAAATCTGAGCAGGGAAGAGGTGTCCGCCGGAGACAAGGTACCGATAACCCTGTAGAAATACTTCTGTTATATAGCATTTTCTTGTCTATACAATAGGAATAGTGAAATACAGTGGTTCGTTTAAACGATAGCCTAATATTTTAAGAGTTGATCGCTATCTGATGTCTTTGAAATTCCATTCTCTTTGCGTGACCATGGCGGGAGCGGTCAGTGATTTTCCATTTAAGAAAAGTAAAATTATTTAAAAATTCAAAGCATCAAAAAGGAATATTTCGAAATTATTAACTCAAAAATATATTAGAAATATGCTACAATGAAATCTATATTTCTAAGATTTCGTCTATCTTACATTTAAAACGCATGCAAAGGTGATTCATTAAGAGCAACTCAGGGGCTATTTCCAAAAATTTCTGGATAGGCATGTATTTCATTTGCCATGAAAATATCTTAAAATTATTCAAAATATCTTAATAAAACGTTAAAAAATCAAAAATTCAAAATTTTCGAAAAGTGCTTCATGTAAAGTATATTTTTGGGATGGGCGATTTTCGTAAAACGTTTTTTGTTGCATACTTGAAACATGCTAAACCATACCCAGTTTGGTTTTTAGCCGACTTTTCGTTTTTAAGTTGCACTGTTCACACGCACGCACACACACACACAAACCGAACCAACCTTTTCTAAAAATACTTTCTTGGATTCATGAAGACACAAAACATTATTTCCGGTGAAAATGGAAATCGAATTTTTTAGTGGAATACAATACTCGAGCGATTTATACGCGGTAGAGAAAATAAGAAATATAGACATCTTCAAACAGATAGTTAAGCACTGCACGTTATCCAGATGTCCAGGCTATGAATGGGATAAAAGTTTTGTGTGTACAGGAAGAAAAAATTATTTCCATACCTCACCCCGCGTCCTACCATCGGAACACTGGGACCAGATTCTAGGAAATTCATGGTCGATGATCCAACTTTGCGGAAACATTACACATTTCCTTCTGCACGAAATGTCATAATACCTAACGTTGATGTTATAAAAGACAATTCCATATTAAAGTAATCTAACAGAATAAAAAAAATCTGCATATTAATTCTAAGTTATTCCTTGTGAAATTTTACATATGGTAGGTCTGTACGTCTCTATATCAAGAGATTTGTTACTCAGTTGTTACAAAATGCCTAACATAATAGCCAAATTGCAGTATACATTTCTTGTAATGAGCATAGTCCAACATAATACGTAAGATGAAATGATGGTCGAATGAGCCCAGGGTCCATACCTGGTAATTCCTTGTACACCAGCCAAAGGATGACACATAACCTGATTTGCAGTGCAAGAGCTATGAAGCACTTGTTTGCAGAGTTGAGCGCTACGTACCTGAAAAAAAACGAAGAAAACATTTGTTGGTTTATTTATATATTTTTACAAAACTAAGACCAATTGACCTTATACTCCATTCAAACACATATACACATCCTGAATAGAATGATGGTACAGGTAAATTTAAACTAATGAACATAAAACCGAAATAACACAAATATTAGAAAAGTAATGAGCTAAAATTAATGGAAAATATAGAAACCTAAGTTAAGATATACGTATACAACTGTATATGGAATGATACTGAGGTTATTGCCTTTCAATTAACACAGGCGATTGCATCCTTCATTATCTGAAGGACAGTTCGTTGCTACCCCGTTTCTATCCCGTAGGAATCAATTCATATTCAATTTCAGCTAATTAAAGGCATCAGAATATCTTCCACACGTAGAGTAAATCACGTAAAAGTACTGGTTTCGCTTTACTGCTGTGAGCACTTTAGTTGCGATGCCATTCTTCTTCGTCTTGTTCTTTAACTTCCCTAGTTATACTGCTAACGTGGGTTAGGGGATTCTTGGTCCTCAACCGAAACTCTGGATCAGATAGAGAAATCCAGGATGGTCGATCGACCCGATACCTGGAATGAGAGTGAGAGAAGTAGATGAACGGAATGAGGGCAAAATGCTTGAAGGGAAAGATAATAACGGAGCAGTTGGTGGAATAATAATAGCGTAAACCGGAGATATCGGAGAAAAGCCGCCCCACAAATCTCACTAGCGGTCACCTGGGATGGTGTCTAATTTTTAAATTATTCTTGAACCCTTTAGCGTTGGAGGAATCCTTTTCAGAAAGTAGAGGGTAACATTGGTGGAATTCGTTTAAGTCCTGCTCTGATGGTAACTTCTAAATTGAGATCCTACGCAACGCAACTTAAAATGAACTATGGACCATTGTAATGGTCCATCGCTTGAAATTAATCAAAGTGATTGCACATGAAGTGCTTAGCTTTTCTCAAGTACATTATGAAAGCCAAAAGTAATATTGACTATTGCTCCAGTTGAACAAAGAAATGGGATGATGCCTGAAGGAGCGTGCCCAATGCAGGTCAACAGGATAAGCCGACCACATAGTTATAAAGTCAGTAGAGTGACACTCTCCCAAAAGACATATGTGTCATGTGCTGTCCTTAACCCTTTGCAGCTGTCTGCAGCACCATTTCGTCTTCGGCAGTAATCTTGTACACCTTTCCAAGGTAGCAGCAGCACGTGTGCTCTCTGTTTGCAAAAAAACGTTTCACCGGGCTTCAAGGTGCACATATGGCGAATTTTTACCGCAGCTGCTACTGCCGATACTTCATATCTTGAAAGAAATGAGGGGTACAAAACACTCCAGTCCAGCACAAACACCTTCAGAATAACCATGTCACAACAAACCACGTGGAAACAATTGAAGAATACCTGACATCTGCTCAGCGGATTTAAAGTGACTGGGCACGTTTATAAATGAGCATGGTGTCTGACTTTACACTCAGCCGTTTGATTAATTTTGCACGGTCTCTAACAAATACATTGAAATTATGAAGTACAAAATCTATTGATACTCTGGATATGATGAACATAATACAGCAATGGATTACCATTTCATTTTTCTTTAGTATAAAGTATATTAAAAGTGTAATAGAAGCATAAGTATTTGAGTACTGTAACGTATTTTTAAACATTTTACCTCTTCTATATTCAGATTTTACCAAGCAAATGATTTCGTCTCGTCTACCCCCAACATCTCGTATATTCATTATATTATTCTGTATTATATTATTATATATTAATAAATTTTATATGAATATTATATATAAATGCTTGCGTGCATTCAGGTATTTATGTCAATCTGTAAACGCAAAAGCTAAAACTTGAATAAATATCAAAACTCCTACTTAATGTCAGGCTCTCCCGAGGATGTGGAAGGAATACTTCAAAAATGACCCAATGCAAACCATGATTTCCATGGAGCTTATTTCTTCGTAACATTTTACTTTCTCAAAATTATATATATCGTTTTTTACAATTAATAAAATTTATATTATTTTATTTTCTGCTCTTTTCATGAATTTTGAAAAAACAAATGAATTTTGTTTAATTTGTATAACTGGAAAAAATTTTTATACAAAAAGCTCACTATGTAAACAAATGTAATTTTTGGTAAAACAAACCTTACTTGTAGAGCGTTTGTTGTGTCATTAACCATTCCACAATATTCTTGTTGTTCTGAACGTTCGAATTTGCTGTTTTGCAAATGCTAGGAGTACTTACTTGTTACTTGCTGTTAATCCTAAGAGTATAGAATAACAAAAATATCGCATAGCGACCCACTTTTAAAACATTAAATATCATGTCAGCCTTCTGTATCAGATTGTTGCACCTGCAATGAACAATTCATGAACTATTCCTGCAAATGTTGGTCATAATTTAGTTGAAGTATAAAGAAGAAAAAGCTTTTGTAAGTATACCTAATAGACGAGTGAGTAGAGAAAAAACATGTGTTTAAAACATTTATTTTCACCTTCTTTTGTCAAATATTTCTGCGTTTATGCACTGATTCCAGAGAAGCTTTTAGCATTTTACGACTTTGATCATTTGATCAATTTGATTGTTTATACCTTTTAAGAATTCCCAACAGCATTACGCTTCTCTAGTTAAGAGGAAAATGACAGATATAAAGTCTATAGAGATGACAACGGGAATAATGATCGCTCTAAAGAGCCAGGGTGCAGAAAGCAAGGTTCAAGGCAATGGAAAAACGTTCTGAAAGCAATATGCAGAAACTTAGAATTTGCAATTTCGTTGCGGTGGGTGTAAAGGAACGAGATACACGTGATTTAAATTTTGGAAAAAAGGAAACTTAGATGCAAATGTTATAACCCACAATTTACTGTACTTCAAGTTATAGTACAAGTCATACGTTGTATTACCATGGTATCAATGGCAGCTTACACCGCTGTACATGACGTCATACCGGCACTGCCCGTCCTCACTTGGCATAAACAAGATGCAATATTAAATTTGGCAAATCAGACCACGTTTAAAAATTAATGTTAATTTTAATAAAATGATGCTTTTCTTAATAAAACTCCTGTACGCGCATTATACGTATATAATATTACATTACAGGTAAATATAGTAATTATATGAATATAATATCCATTCCTATATACAAATTATTTGAAATTTGACGTAGATGAAAATAAATAGCGAGCAACTGTTATAAGCATAGTTAATGCCAACAGTAGAGCTAATGTTGCAACCTCGAAACAAGATAAAAGAAGTGAATTGTCTCACAGCATAAAGCTAGATTGTTAAAAAACATCAATGATTTTAGGAAAGAAGTCTAATTTTGTAACTGATTCACAAGTTCATTTATCAATTGGTTTTAGAAGTACCAAGTTGCTGTCTGACGTTGCACGAGATAATTAATCCTGTTTCTTATAAAATATCTTGGAATAGCCTAGAAGATATACCTGTATTGTGAATTCTTCCTTCAACCTCTTGCTACAGCCCAAGTCAATCCTAATAGCGAATGAAAAACAAACTCTTATTCACGAAAACGAATATTGAAACATCGGCGGAACGTCTGACAGCCATCTAAGTTCTGGAACTGCTACATAGTCTAAAAATACTCATTATCGGTCTGAATGGACCCTTACAAAAATACATAACGAAATAGAAATGAAGCTGAGGAACATGAGCATTCCCCATCCCCAAATATTCAAGTTGCTATAGGAAAGAAGACAACTTGTTGGCAACCATCAAGAAAAGAGTTAGGTCTATTAACTTGCCTTTCTTCTAATATACAAGGAACAAAAACCACAATATTATGAGCTGAAAAAATAAGTCATTAAATCCTGTAAAAACTCCCAGAATCATATGTTTTATAATATTATATTTCAACGTTATACACCTAAGTGCCTCATTCAGTCATTCTCTCTATACGAATAAAACTCGTATTCTATGGTATCTCTTAATGGTTCTTTTCGAAATAAAACGACAAACCTTTGGGGCGTTTGCTTCAGGTTTCAACTAATTGTGTAATGAAATCGTTAGGTAAAGGGCAGGGTGAGCTGTGACGTGTGCCAGGTAAGAGTCAGTAAACAGCTGGTAAATCACAAGGTGGGTCAGTAGGTGCGTAGAATTGGGTCAGCAGGGGCGGGTGGCTTGTTTGAAAAACCACCAAAATAGCACCTCTCACGTAATAATGGCTTTCTGTTTGTTATTACAATGGATGACTCACAATGCCCGAGCAGCTGGCTATCCTTTCCAAAATACGGGTTTGGTTTTTAATTTCAGAGATTTGTACCTTTTAGTGTGTATTACATAAATTCTCTACAGCTGTGTCTGCGAATTTCCTTCCCAGTGGCTTTGTAAACATAGCTAGTAATAATCCTACGACATTATTACACTAATAACACAAAATATGATACACACAACTTCCCGGAGCGTTATTAGATTTATTATACATATGGCTTATACATATTACAGATATATCCATTTATTTTAAATTACGTACGAAGATTTTAACATTTGGAAAGAATATTGTACTCTTAATTCCTGGCAATCATCTTTAAGTGAAAGGAAAAGGAAACGGGGATAAGTCTGCTGGTGTGTTTATATGCACAGATCTTCTACAAATTATTCTTACGAAAGCATATTTTCTATCTTCATGTTAATCAAACTGAACCATTTCAGAAATAGTAAGCATCGTCATCCTGTAGCCGCAAGGTATGGATCTAATTGATCAAGAGCCAGATGTTTTAAAGGGCTCTATATCTTTTGGTTGCTACGTTATTGTATTTTTCTTATAGTTTAGTTGTAATACAAAGTTTTACAAAATTCTTTCCGAAGGAACAGGTATTAAGTAACCAAGTGTCAGACAATTCAACACACATATGGAGCTTTTATGTAATTATCTTAAATTCCTGTCAATGAATCAAGATTTTGCTTAGCAAAATAAGCATGAAAATCCTATGTTTCTATCCTGAAACATAGGATTTTTTCTAAATTCGAAGAATAACTTAATAGGCTTCCAACGCAGCACTCTAGTCACCCGCCATACTACGGAGAAATTGACTTTCGTATTGCCAAGTAATTGTATCTTATTACTATATGCGTGTCAATCTGTCGGAAATGCCAAGATACTAAGGTTTTCTGTTATAAAATACTAAAAACGTAATTTTAGGAATAAACGTTCACAAGTTTCCAAATTGGAATAGATCACCATCCTGATTCAAAGCGTGCTAAATGGGTTAAATTGCATAATTTCAAACATATCCGACTTTCCGTCTTCACTGTGGGCATTTCATTTCAGATGACTTTGAAATTACCTCCCGAGTAAAGTAACAATTTCTGGATATTAAACCAAGTAGTCCGATTTCTATCATGTACATAGTACGCAGAGAAGGAACCATTACCACCAAAAAAAAGTCGAGGTTATCTAACAGGGCAGTCCACTCAGAGTGAAGACTGACTTCCCCTCTGACGACCAGAGAGTTACCGAGCTGTCCCAAAAGGGCGCCCGGCGCCTCCGTGAAGCTTTCCATAGGGCAAGACCTAGAGACTACAAGCCACCCCCCCCCCATCTGGTCCTGTTGACTCAAGACGGGACCAAGTGGAAACGCCAGTTACGCGCGCCAACCCCAAAGAGGAAGGCTACCGATATGACCTCGGTGGGGCCGCCTGGTGATCTAGCACACCTTCTACTAGCTATGCTGGCAAATACGCGGGAAGATAAGGCTTCCCTCAACCCCGTCCAGAGACTACCCGATCTCCCACGAGTATCGGGAACCACTGCCCCATCGAGACCAACCCAATCCGAACAACTGCCATTCACAGAGGGACTCGAATGTTCGGCCCGAGGTTTCTCTAGTGACGTCAGAATACCACGAGTGCTAGGGGTCCGCAGCGCCTGTACCACGGCAGCTGAAGGGGACGGATCCCCTCCCCTACGGAGGACGTACCCTGACAGTTAACCCAGAGGTTCTACTCCCATTAGTCCTGGACGCGTAGGACCAAGGACCCGAACCTCCTTCGACCAGGGAGTTACCGAGCTCTCCCGATGGGACACACGGCGCCTCCATGGGGCTTTCCATAGGGCAAGACCTACAGCCTAACAAGCCCCCCGCCGCATCTGGTCCTGAGGACTCAAGACGGGATGGAAGTGGATACGCCACTTTCTCGCGCCAACACCAAAATCGGAAGGTTACCGATATAACCTCGGTGAGGCCACCTGGTGACGTTCCCTGACAGCAAAAAGAGTGTTTTCAAATAAAGGTCCGCGCGTACGTGGTATGTATATGTGTGTCTGCGAAAACAAGTTAGAAATAAAACGCCAGTTAAATTCTAAACTTCAAGAAGAGCCTGGGAACATAAATGTTTATTTCTATAAATGTCGTGTTCTATAGCATTCACTTTCGTAGATAACTCATTCCATCAAAGCAAGACTGCATCTATTTCTGAGATGGAGATATCCAGGCAGCGGTATCGGTACCTCCGATGGTAAGATGATGATAGCGGAGGAATGAGAGCACACTACGAACTTCATTGGGCTTTGGGAATAATTTACATGAGCTAGTCAGAGGTGAAGTACAGGATGGGATCAACTTAAAGATGCCATCCCAGAGCCGGTAATTGAACCATGGACCTCGGCACAGAGCCACAAGCTAAACTACTCCGCTATCTCATTGTTAAAACCTGCAATAAATAACAAACACTATCGATTATTTCTTAACTCAAGGTCTCCAAGAGGGTTAAGAGGGTTAAGAGGGGTTTACATAAACAAGCAACCGTTTTAAAGGTGAGAAACAAGGAAAATGTATTCTAAATACAACCTTGAATAAAAAGGTTCTGACCAGTTTATTTAGGGCTGGTGATGGTGGTAATTTATTATCCATATCTTTGATCACTGATTCATCGACTGAATATAAAAGTCTAGCTGAGAATTCGAATTCTCTCAGATCTAGGTATGAGACTCTGCAGTAATATGCGAACATCATCGTATTATAATGCTGAATTTGTTCAACATAATCGTTCAGAATTTTGGAGAAGTGTTAAGCAATCTCTAGAGTTGCTGTTGAGCCTTATAGAGAAACGAATAACATTTACAGTCTAATTACTTCGGTGAATGCAGGAAATCTGCCGGTGACGCCTAGGCATGCAAATGGCGGATGTAGGTTAATTTCTCTATCAGCGCTCACCCATTCCATTCCTTCTGTGCGGAACCAAGTTTCTGGGCCTTATCCTTCCTAATGGCGTCTTAATTAACATCAGACTAATTCTTTAGCTTCCTTCGGTAACCATCTGTAGCATTCATTTTATTTCCACGCTATCTAGGTAAGCTTTCCTTAGAAGCAGTATAATGATGGGAAAATATTATTCAATGTCACTTCTTCTATTATACTATCATTGCTCGAAAACCTCTTTACATCTGCTACTTCCTACTTATAATTTTATTTGAAATATTCCTATTACCCACCACATGCCTGATTTTAGTTTTACATTTAGGGATATGATTGACAATCTTTCCTTTTTCTTTGTTTAATACTTTACTTACCATCCAGAAACGCAAAGAAGGTCACTGAAAGGAATGTGCCAACCTTACACAGTGAGAAAAGGGCAGCGAATGTGTGACAGGGAACGCATGCTACACAAGGAGCAGAACCGTTAAAAAACATGCGCCCTATTCACTCTTTACACTAAAACCGATACTATGGTATACTGTAGATAAAACTTAAGTAGATATGCCCAGGAAGACCTAACCTATATATCAAGTAAAACTCAATTTCTCGAACGTAATGGATAAACAAATAAAACCGGATTAATTTGCAATAATGACCATATAAACATTTCTTATTGTACTTTTTGCTTTTTTATATTGAATGTCTGGGGATGATGGTTACTTTTAACCTTAATTTTGAAATTATTGTAAGATGTTTTTTCTTGATGTTTAGTCTATGAACCTGGTTTGTTATTATATAAAGGCTTGGTATTATTGGGATTACAATTATTAATTAATCCATAGGTATATTAAAGATAAGTTCTCTTGGATCCTTAAGAGAAACAAAACACCATGAATTATGTCTTACTGATTTTGCCAAGAATCCAGCATTTTATTACAACAAAATCGGCAGTCTACATCTTATTGGACGGTTTCATAAAGCTGTATCTTCACTAATACTTAGCAAAAATAAACTATCATACAACTGCTTGAATAGGGGAAGTTTTAAGTTTTATATTCACCTTAGATTCACTTAATGGAAGCACCATATGTAACTCGGTAAAGGTCCAGCTGCTGGTCCCATTCATGGCGCACCCTCTTAAGAATAATCTTGTGTTGTTTTCTCAATGACTGCGGTGATGCACCTTCTCAATTCCTTCAATATCGTTGGAAGTGGAGCGATGTACACACTATCCTTGATGTAACACTAAAGGGGGAAAAAATTCATACACTGTCAGGTGAACGCGGTGACCGAGTATCTGCGGCTGTTACACGGCCAACCCCTTTACCTTACAGATGTCGATCACCGATGCGGTGATGCACATTCTCAATTCCTTCAATATCCTTGGAAGTGGAAGGATGTATACACTATCCTTGATGTAACCCTAAAGGAGAAAAAAATTCATACACTGTCAGGTGAACGCGGTGACCGAGTATCTGCGGCTGTTACACGGCCAACCCCTTTACCTTACAGATGTCGATCACCGATGCGGTGATGCACATTCTCAATTCCTTCAATATCGTTGGAAGTGGAGGGATGTAAACACTATCCTTGATGTAACCCCAAAGGAAAAAAAATCATACACTGTCAGGTGAACGCGGTAACCGAGTATCTACGGCTGTTACACGGCCAACCCCTTTACCTTACAGATGTCGATTAAGGTAACTCGGACATTCGTATGCCAATGTCTGGGGAGGGGGAGGAGAGCGGGTTGGAAACGGAATCCCTGTTCCTCTTCTTAAGTTATAGGATTAATCAATTTTGCAACATTTTCAGATACAAGTTTCTGTTAAAAGCGTTCTCAGCGGAAAACAACAGAGTTAAATAGGAGTTTTCATTTATGAAGCGTTCCCTTTCACATTGGGCTTTGGGCGTGAAACGTTCCCGCAGAAAATTTGATATGCACTTTGTTTACCTTGTAAATATTTGAGGCGTATGGCCTTTTAATTAAAATCGTTAGAGGGGTTTTTGAGAAAATAAAAAATGTTGAGTTTTTTCATGTAAAGGATAGTTTGGTGTGAACATATTAAAGAAAACATTCGCGTTGCATCCTTTAAAGAATATCGAACTGTAATTCTAAGTACAATATAAATCCAGTCTTTTCATTTATGATTTATGCTATTCACTAACACACATTTCTAAATATGCCTATCCCTAATTTGAGGACTTCAAAACATTGATTCACACTAAAATTCGATTTCGAGTTTTTTTGGTGTAAAGCAATGTTTCCTCTACCTAGTTTAGTGACTAGGTACTGGAACAAATAAAGGTTTTCCATTATGCCAGCTTTTGTTATACATTTCGTGAACAGATTAAATCGCATGAATGCAAGGCATAATATTTGTAATTCAATGCAGGCCTAATAACTGTTTACACATCAATTTTGACAAAGAATATTTATAATCACAGACATTGCTTCGAATGCTTCAGCAGTTAATTCATAGCAGCTGATATGACACAGGTTCGAATAGGCGCTCTCTACGGGTGATGGAGCAGACTAATGTCTCGTGACCCAGTTAGTGCAGTCAACGAATACCTAGGTCAGTTTTGATATTGAGCGTGACGAATAGCTGTAGATCAAAGGCAAGTATGGCACACAGAATCTCTTTGAACATCCCGAGCAAGTACTAATGCATCCTGATCAGTAAACAAGACAAACAGCAGCGTCACCTTTGCACTATGTTTAAATGCTTAGTAATTTTGGCTCCTATTAGTGTTACAGTTGTTGTGGAAGCGCTGCAATGGTTACAACTTTGGCCGAAATCCCAACTGCTAACTAACCGAGCACATCATCTGATATCACCACCACCACATATTTCACTTACATTTTAAAAATTACACCTTCTATGTATAACAATACTTCGCTAACTTGAAGTTTCATTTTCCCATCTGCTTCATATTCATCGAAATAAAACCTTTTTTAGAAATTGGTTCAATACAAATTTCTTTGTACCCTCAAAAGATATTAAGGAGGCTGAAGAGATAGTGGCACTTTAGAAAGGAGTGACAAAACGCTAGCCTTGAAATGTCACTTTTACATGCCTTCACGAGAAAGAATTAAATGGTGGCAGCACTTCAAACACTAGCAAATAAATGTAAGGTTTGAAGCTTTCACGGCGATGATTATTAATTAAAACTTCTTAGGTTACCAGTCGTGTGATGTTAAAATTGCTCCAGCTTTCGGTCATGCTTGCTCTATGGCCTTCTTCAGGAAGACAATGAGTAAACATGGCCGAAAGCTGGAGCGTTTTATGAACTTCGCAGACTGGTAAACCGAGAAGCTTTAATAACTGAAGCTAATTAATTATTAATGACAAATATTTGCAAAATTGTGACCAAAAATAGCGAATACAATTTATTAAAGCACCTAGCTTGTGTATAGGTATAAGTGTGTGTGTGTGTGTGTGTGTGTGTGTGTGTGTGTGTGTGTGTGTGTGTGTGTGTGCGTGTGTGTGTGTGCGCGTGTGTGTTGTGTGTGATTTTTAGAATCCTTTAAAACAAAGTACCGAGCCTCCTACAGACATGAATAAAATGAGTGAAGATGTTAAAGTTAGCCCGGAGTAAATAATTTTAAGAGCTATCTGACAAATGTCTTAAGCAGAATGCAACTTCGCCCCTACCGAAATTTGATCTCGACTTGCTGTTTGAAAATACAACTACATGATACATACATTCCTAAGTGGAGTTATCTCGGAACCCTCATTGGCTGGAGTGGAATTCGTTGCTATGTCGCTTCCATCTAGTGGGAATTGATTCATATCTAATTTAAGTCAATCGGAGGCACGAGAATATCTTGCCCGCATGGAGCAAATCACGCGATAGGAACTGGTTCTACTTTTCTGTTGTGAACAGCTTAGATGTGATGTCAGACAAATTATAAAATGGACTATATCACATGAGAGAAAGTTAATGCGATTACGGGGGTTATGTAATGGGTCAGCATGGTGTATCGAAATTGTGTTGCGGAATTAAAATTTAATTGAAGTTTTCAAAGGTATTGCTTTGATTCTCGCTGGGCTGAAAATGTATGGGCATGGAAAATAACTGTCAAGTGAAGCGTATGTGATTCTTGAGCTACACTATTATTACCACTTGTTATTTGTTCCAACCAGTTAATGGGTCTGTGCTAATATCTTTAGACGAAACTAACACACCTAATAAATATACGCCATGTCTGTGTATTTCATTCTGTGGAAAATTTCATGGTAGATCTTCAGTATAGAATGCTACAACGCAGAATTTTGAAGGTAATATGAAACAAACTTTACGACCTGTACACATATTTTTGGCAGCAGAATGTTCGCAACGGAAGATGTCCTATCACGGAGTTGTTGGGCCGCAATGTAGCAGCTGGCACGTGCAGATGGCGCTCCTGAGACAGCTGACTAGCGCGATGCGGCTACCACCGGAAGTAGAATCATCCCCTTCCTTATGCTGGCCCACTGCAGGAATCCCGGTCGAGGCAAACCCACTTGTTTTTACTTACATCAACTTTTTCACTTAACCCATATACCTACCTGCGGAAGGGCTCAGGTGAGTGAAATCAAGGTGCAACACCTTTCATATACAAAAACAAAGCCTTCGTGGCCGTCAAAAGGACAACTGGCGCGGAATAACAATCCAGACACTACACAATAAAGAAAAAAAAATCTGGTGTGTTAAATTCACATGACTCTTTCTACTCTTTCAACAGATCATTCCTACAAATGCTTAATCTTCTAATTAGTTCATTTTATTCTCTTGTATACATGAGATATGATCATGCAGTACACCATAAGTGATAGTCCAATCTTTTGAAAGATGGTCGCTATATAATAGTTGTGAAATTATGCACCGTTTGCATGACTATATGAGGAGAAACAGAAAGAAAAAGAGCGACTAATTCCAATCTGAGAATGGTGAAACCGTAATAAAAATTTCAAACCTAAATAAAAGGAATATATCGAAAATGGCTAACTTCACAAAAATTTATAGGTATTTGACATAAATTGTTTCCTGTAACGAGATCTACATTTTAGGTAATAAGATTATGGCTAACAGTTTACCAAGTATGCAAAAGCATTTGTAATAAAGAGAACATCAGAGGGTTTACTCCCAAAACATTTCGGTATGTACTATTTTTATTGAAATCGTCAACCCATTTTGATAAAATCAAAATGGTCATGAGGAAGTTTCTTAAATATTCCTGTGTCACACCTCTAAGAGATGCTCAACTTAGTATTTAAGTTGAGCATCTCTTAGTATTTAAGTTTGGTATTTAACAAACTTTTCGATTTTGAGTAATGCTGTTCACAGGTACACGAGCACATGTACACACATACAGTCTAACCACTTTAATCACTTTTCTATCTAGAGGACCTCTTTGCATTTCCAATGAAATCTTGGTATCCATTTTTGGGTGAAATGTAATACATTCTCTAAGTAGTGTGTACGTGGTAGGGAAATGAAATCTGATGTTACAATTTTGTTCACAGTTTACGAATTTTCGCACAAGCCATGTATGTTATATAATTCTTTAAAACGCAGTTCTGTAGCCTATTTTATGTTCTTCACGATACATTTTTATTTCAAAAAAGATTTCAAGTTAAGAAATACGTAGTAAATCCGAATTCAACACTGGTGCACAGAGTATATATCATACTAACCAAAAATATCAAATGTCGCATGCATATGGCGTTCTCTACTCACTCTTTTATAGAATATTTTTATAAAATCTTGTTCTATTTACCTCTGTTATAAAAGTATTATTTATGGAATTATGAAAAGAACCAGAAGAAATTAAAAGTAAATAGCCTAGTATTAAATTTATAATAAAAAGAGATATGAACGCGAGGATAGTAGAAAGAGACAAAAATAGTGTACTAGAGCGAGAAAATCACGGGTTAAGCAGGAAACAATGACGAAAAAGTGTATAGCAGGAAGGAAAAAACTATAAATGTTTGTGAAATCAATAACATAGTAGTATGTACTGGAGCGATAAGAAGTGACAAAGTGTCGATTATATAACTTGTAGTCTACAGATTAGAGAGATAATTACTTAATGCAATCACCTAAATAAATAACAGCTTTCCAATACAAATAAGCAATACAGATGAGGAACGAGGGGAAACTGATCGAGAAAATAGGTTAGAGAGAATCAAGAAATACAAATAGAAAGAAGAGCAAAGCAAAATATTTCAACAGGAATAATTTGAGAGCATTCTCATATCCTCTCTGTGTCTAAATGAACTGTCACTATATATATATATATATATATATATATATATATATATAATAATTCGATTAACTGAACTACATAGAAGAATAACTATTTAAGAACAGTTTATGCAAGAGTGAGTAAAGAAAAACATGCTAGTACATACATTATATTTTCTTTTTACATACTTCCTTGCAGGATCAGTGGGAAAATAATATAGTGGGCTTAAACGGTAGCCAAATCTTTTAAAGAACTGGCCTCGAAAATAATAAAGAGTAACCCTGTTTTCAGGGAAATATAAATATTTAAAACTCCAACCAATAACTGGGGATATATCATAAGTTAGGATCCTCTAAGGAAATCTAATTTTTGGTGTAGTAAGAGCTTGCATATCTCTTACAGTTTATCAATTTTGTGCAATTCATGAGAGTGTAAGGAACTTCAGAGCTATTCCAGAAAAGTCAAAGTATACGCCTTCTTAATTTACGGCCTCCAACGTTAAGTCATATCGGACGATGAATGAAATTTGTGAAATGATGCTCAAACGCGTCCGGGGTCCATGGAGCTTAGAGTTACCCGACATTCGTTTTTAGGATAAGAGAAAATCCCTGGAAAAACCTTATCCATGTGACTCGCCCTAACCGAGATTCGAACTCGGGACTTCTCGGACGTGAAGCAGACACACTACCAATATACGCTACAGAGGCGGGCAAAGTATACATTTCATATGTACTTAATATATCTTATCTTTGCTACTTTAATCAAAAGTTTTAGAGCCATTTGTGATGAATTCAAGTTTACCAATTATAAGGTAGTTTGGGATGGGATTCCGCATCCTTGAAGATGCTGAACTTAAATACCTAGTTTAATGCCCTTGTTTTATTTGCACCTCTCCTACATACACTGATACCTCATTCAAAAATTGTTTTCCTTGATCTAGTGCAACTAAAAATGTCTATTTCCAGTGAAATTTGGATTTGAAATGTTTGGGATAAAGTGCACGTTGTAGAGATAGAGATTGGAGAGGGGTTAAACAGAACAACAAGAAGGAAGCACAAACATATTGCAGTTGAGAATAGATTAATATTTTGAACATTGAGAACAAATCCAGGAAATAGGTAACTTTACAAAAGCAGCTTGCCATAAATTGTGGTTTTGTGCACTTTGTTAATTATACAGAACTAATTTACAACAATGAGATCCAAGAGTTGTATATCAATATTTCAACATGTAAGTTTAATTTTCAAGAAATAGTTTAAAACCTAACAGGAGCATGATACTTATTCGAATTTTTTCTTTATTCCTCTTCTTCTTGGCAATAAAAAATAAACTATTCACTATGGGGGAGTTGCTCTAAAAATGTCTTTTTGAGTTGAACGAGTCTCAGAACTTGTATTCCTTTGAAATTTCTGTATCTAATTTTTGGGTAGAATACCTTTTGGGTAGAATAAACTTTACTTACTCTAAGTTCTGGTACTGAAAACAAAAGGTGTATTTGAAGAGTAAAATGAAGAACAACACATTCGACAAGTTTCACCTGTTGTGCTAATCTCAAAATAATATGATGCTCTGATTAAACCATATTAAGAAACAAAAACCTGTATAAAGACACTGAAAATACTAAAATTCAACTAAACACAATAATGATAATAATAATTGTAATAATAATGTAATAATAATCGTAATAGCAATATAATAGATATAATAATATTAGGAATTATGTTGTGGTGTGAGTAAATGAGAAAGAAATGGTTGGGATATCTTAAACCTCTCCCCTTCTTCTTCCTTCGTGGATTAGGCACTAGCCTGTTCCGGTGTCATATTGCTTGAACCATCTATTCTTAGAACGTCATATTAACCTCTATCTAATGCAGATATTTTGCTTACCATCCTCTGAAAAGGAAAATAAAAAACCACAGGAGATTGCTAGGCAACAGGAAACTGCCGACTGTGCCGCACAGAGGTCTAACAATTCCAAGTTTGCTGTCGCGGTCAGAGAGGTTTTCCCCTGACGGAAGAATTTGGCCCAACAGAGACGTTTGAATTTGTCAGACCTGATAAGAATCTTTCAAAGTCTATAAGAGATGTATAAAGAAATGGTAGGATAGAAAGGGAACCTATAGATAGAAGAGAAAACATTCACAAATTTGCCTTGCCAACAGGAGTAGGCCGTGAAAAAGGCATGGTATGGGTGTTTGGTGCGAAATTGAGCTGGAGACAACCGAGTAAGATTCTCGTAGATAACGCGAAGCCTAATTCGGTGTGGTGTCTATGGGTCGTAAAATCGGGAAAATGGTATGTAGAATAGGTTGGCTCTAATGAAGGCGGGAAAAATCAAGACATATTACGACGATAAATAAAGAATAAAATAAATAAGTAAATAAACAATAAATAAAAAATAATAAACAAATAAATAAATAAGTAAATAAATAAATAAGGGAGGGAGGAAAGAAAGAAAAAAAAGAAAGAAAGAAGAAAGAAGAAAAAGAAAGAAAGAAAGAAAGAAGAAAAAAGAAGGAGGAAGGAAAGAATTAAGGGATGGAGGGAGGGAGGGAGGGAGGAGGGAGGGAAGAAGGAGGTAAGGAAGAAAGACAAATAAAAAAGAAAACAGCAAAAAATATGTGATCAATGAACCTGCCTTACAATCCGTAAAGCTAGATTTGAAATCTTGGTTGCACTGTTTATTACAGCCTTCCTTTATACTCATAAGACAAATTTCCCATATAACTGAGCCGTATTGATACTAGTCCAATAATTATTAGTTTATTGCTTACGATCTCTCGTCGTCCTATGTGGCCTGGGCGCTTAAATAATTGATAGCAGAGCTTATATATTGAAAATGCCATCGAAATATCATTTACATTATTATTGATCGACAAATATCTGCGACGACCTAAAACCGTTTCTTTAATCATTGATGCCAGATAGCATCCTCCTCCCTCAGCTTAAAGCCATTCTGAGTTCATTTTATATGTACTATCAGTGTGCAAGAAAATATTTTGTAAACACCTAGGATGAAAGAGTTTAA
>JAUKNK010000542.1:0-52712 GCA_030765055.1 Mantis religiosa | reverse complement strand
CAGGGACTGTCATTGTTTTGTACAACTTTAATCTTGTATCTCTTCTTGTTTTATTTCTCAACGTTCTATGCACTGTTCCACAAATCATTTGGAATGTTGCAAGCTTTTTGCTCACATCTCTGTCTGTTTTCATCATATAATTAAGATTACATCCTAAATAGCTGAATTCTTTTAGTTATTCTAGTGGTTTGTTGTGTAAAATTATTTTTGATCTTATATCTTGTTTTTCCGCCGATATTTTAAGATCATACTGTTGGCATACTTGGTTCAAGCGGTGTAGTGCATATTGTAATTTATCCTCCGTTTCTTGTATTAAAACCACCTCATCTGCATATAGTAAAATATTAAAAACTTTGTTCTTATTTATACATAACTCCTTCTTACAGCGGATAATACAATCATTGCGATGAATAACAAAACTATATACCTTATCACTAAAGTCCAAATCTAGTGGCATTTACTGAAGAAACTTCTTTGTTCACTTACCAGCACTACGGAATATTTATTTAAAATGTTTGTATTACTATTGAGCATGACACTTACTATGCACTTACAAATAGCAACTGCCTTATCCTTGCAGCGTTTACACACTCTGCTATTTCGTGAACTGAAAGCACCGCTTGTATAATCTTTGTCTCAGCCGTATTCAAGGTTGTAAAGCAGACAAGGGACATATCCGCACACAAGATAATGATGGGAAACTAAACAACCATAAAAATGAAGTTGCTTAAAATTGAGAAAGACTCATTAATAACTTAAGTAACCAAAATAGAATTGCACATTCTGTTATTTTAGACTGATATTTCAATAAGTATGAAAGACGATTTACTATTTTCTGTACAACTTTTGAATAAAATATGTACCTATTCAAATTTACACAGAGAAGGAATTTAAACATAATAATCTAGATTGTGAGCTAACTTTAAAGTAACTGGCTTTGAAACTGGTATTCTTTGCATGACCACGAGAGAGATAAAGACGAAGAGAGAATTAGGTTTGAAAACTGAAACCAATGACAAGAAATAATTCCACAAAAAGATGTTTGACAAATTGGGAGCCATAACAAGAAATTTTTGTGCATATTTTTGCCTTATCTGTTTTGTTTATCATGCAAATGTCATTAAGAGAGAAGTTGACCTCACAAGCTACTCCTCCAAAAACTTATTTCATTTTTTATACTTAAACATGCGGTATTTATATGAAAAGAAAACATCAAAAACAACCTAAATGTTTCCATGTAAAATTTAGTTTTGAATGGGGGAAATTTTCTTGAAAAGTCTTTGTGCTGTATGCTTAAACATTAAATTCGAGATTGAACCAAGTTTTCGCTCTTGAGTAGTGTTGACACACACACACACACACACACACACACACACACACACACACACACACACACACACACACAACACACACACACACACACAACACACACACAACACACGCACACAAACACACACACAGAAGGAACATATTTCATAAAATTCCCCCCCCCCCCAAAAAAAAAGCAACTCCTCTAAAGATGTACTGCGAGCAAATAAAAAGGTAAACGAAATTGGCATTCTGTAGAACTAAAGCTGTAGTTTACATGGAACCTAAATTTGCATCCTAGAATCAGAACAGAATACAAAGAACGTATATGAACTTTGTAACTGAAGCTAAAGGATTTACATAAAAGAGTTGAAGAAATAAACTTTTTTTCAGTCAGGCTCTACTCATTCAAACCTTAGTATACACACGGCTAGTGTGGAAGAAATATTATTCTATTAATTTACCTAAAAACATAGTGATTTAACTATGAAGCCTGGTACTTACAGCATAGTAAGTCGCCACAAAAGGTGCGTGTCTCATAGCTTATGAGAACAGCTAGTGCTCTACCGGGAAACATACGAGTCAGTTGGAGAATTTAATGGCATGTCGGCATGTTGGCCATAGTAGCTCAGTTGGAGTTACTATGGCACGGATAGCGGGAGATCCGTGATTCAAATCCCGACTATGACATTGAATTTTTCAGTCTGGCTCCTCATTCAAACCTTAGCCTACACACGGGTAGTGTGGAAGAAATATTATTTCCATCAATTTACCTAAATGACATAGTGGTTTAAATATGAATCCTTGGACTTATGTACTAACAGCATAGTAAGTCGCCACAAAAGGTGTGTCTCTCATAGCATATGAGAACCCCTAGTGGTCTACCGGAAAACATACGAGTCAGTTGGAGAAGTTAATGTTATGTCGGCATGTTGGCTATAGTAGCTCAGTTGGAGCTACTATGGCACTGAGAGCGGGAGATCCGTGATACAAATCCCGGCTATGGTATTGAATTTTTGAGTCCGGCTGCTCATTCAAACCTTAGCCTACACACGACTAGTGTGGAAGAAATGATTATTTCCATCAATTTACCTAAAAAAATAGTGGTTTAACTATGAAGCCTGGAACTTAAGTACTTACAGCACAAAAGTTGCGCGTCTCATAGCATATGAGAACCCCTAGTGCTCTACCGGGAAACATACGAGTCAGTTGGAGAATTCAATGTCATGTCGGCATGTTGGCCATAGTAGCTCAGTTGGTTAGAGCAACCGCACGGAGAGCGGGAGTTCCGTTTTTCAAATCCCGGCTATGGCATTGAATCTTTAAGTCTGGCTCTACTCATTCAAATCTTAGCCTACACACGGCTAGTGTGGAAGAAATCATTTGACAGTTGTGTCATGTTTTGGAATTCTGCAGTTTTGCAAAGAACAAATGGGAGAAAATTGAAGTAATGAATTCATAATGCTTCCCTTACTCATTTTTCTACATAATACTCTTACAAAATTTTTCTTTTCCGTTATCTTCTTCGTCTTTCCCTTCTGATTTTACAGCGTAGGGGTGGCCTCATCAATTCATCTTTTCCATTTATTCCTGTCCCTCATTCATTCCCCTCACTTTCCCCACATATTATTCCTTCATCTAACAATGTTTTGCATTCTATCTTCCCACATCCTCCTTATAATCTTACTTCTGATATCCTTTTAGCTATTACATACTCTATCATTCGAAATATATGTCCCCACCACTTCAGTTGCCTTTATTCAATTATCTCCGCCAATGATCTTCCTTAATCCTCTTATTCCTTATCTGATTCCTCCTATTTTTATTTACAGCTTTTCTCAGATATTTCTTCTCACTATTTCCATTATTTGCTTATCTTATAATAGTATACTTTCCTTTCCATATGTGAGCATCGGTACCAGTAGCGATTGGAGAAAATGCATTTTGGAAATTAATTGTTCTTTCACACTGGCCGTGTGTAGGCTGAATTGTGGAAACGTAGAGTCAGACTGAAAAATTCAATGCCATAGCCGGGATCTGAATTAATTGATCTAATAGTGGTTAACTATAAAGACCGGGCCTTAAAGTACTTACATGTTGTAAGTCGCCATTGAGGTAGCTGTCTCATGTGTTTATGAGAACTCCTAAGTGGTTTACCGGGAAAAATACGAGCCAGTTGGAGAATTTAATGTCATATCGGCACGTTGGCCATAGTAGCTCAATGGTTAGAGCGGCTGGACGGCAAATAGAAGATCCGTGATTCAAATCCCGGCTATTGCATTGAGTTTTTCAGTCTGACTCTACGTTTCCAAAATTGCATTTTGTTTCACAGATACCTCTTTCTTTACGAGAATGCTTATATTAAATCGATAATAAATATTATTTGTTACTTTTTCTGTTTAGTCTATCACTTGTTATTGAGCAATTCCAAAGTAATGTTATATCATGGGGTAAAGTTACAAAACAAGTTTACGTAAGGTTATATAATTCATCATACTCCAGGTTGCTTATTCTTACAAATCACAAAAAAATAAGGCAGTTGTGGCAAGTCGGGATGTCGGGTGAGTATTGCCGCGCAGGTCAGCTCAATTATTTGGCAGGGGCTTGACTCCTAGGGTTGTCAGCATCGCTAACAAAATTTGAAGAATATCGATGTCCTCGGCTGCTCTCGGAGCTGTCCTAATATTTATGAATATAGGATTTGGCAAGGATCTCTTGGTACAGGGCGTTCTGGGTGGATAAATTAGGGTACTTGGAAAGAAACACAGGTTAATTCTCTTACGACGATCGGTTGTATTTCAATTACTCTCGAAATACATGTTAATTAGGCGAACTCTGAATGGTAGGTTTCGCGTTTGCGTGGTAGCACTCCCGTGTATATAATACGAGTCGTCGGATTAGCACCCCGCTCTTAACTAGCTTTAATCGAACGCGATTTCTTTAACTTACTCGTCCGTTCCTTAAAGAACGTGATATCTGACTTCGTGCTGCCGCACGACGATCTAGCCCGACCCCCAGCTAGCGACTGATTTAGTCAATGCGATTTCTGTCGGCGCACGTTAGCACGACGAACTCGTTCGACCCTCAGCTAGCGACTGAACTTTAGACATCTATTTGTTCCCGGCTAGGCCATATGACACTTCGCTTCCCCCTTCAGCTCATTATTTTTAATTAGTTGGTCGGTAGAAAACATATGGAGTCCCAGTTACGAGAATCTTACTTTAGACCACCTAAGATGTCCCCTTCCTATCAAACGATGTTTGAAACTAAACCCGGGGTGCAAGCCTGAGATTTATGGCTGTGGTCAGCTGTCCTAGGGGAGGGAAAATTCCCAGCACCGTTCAGAGCTCGTAACAATCTTGACATTTCACACAAAATATTTCTTTTAGTACACGTATATATACATTCAATTAATCTACTCGAGGAAGAGAGTACCGTTTCACAGTGTAATGCAAATGTTCATGGTTAATGCAAAACACAACCAGAAATGCATCAAAGTTACTATTTTCTGTATAAAAAGATATTGAAGATAATTGTTCCTTGATTCACTCTAATAAGCACTCCAAATATAAACAAACATTGCTAAACAGGTTTAATAGTTGTACACTACATATCACTATCATTCTGTTATGTTGAACATGGAACCTAAGGTAGAGAACAAATTATAATTTACTTGTAAAATAGGTATATTCAAAAATTAAAAGCAATTTCCTAATTGTGTCCTAACTTTACTTTCTAAAATGTAGAAATCTTATACTCCTGCATAAAACGCGCTGTGATTCAATGATAACAAGTAATTTCTTTTACTGTAGTAGCTTTTGTTTCTGGAAAGACAAGCACTAAGGCTAACTTTGATGATAGTGCGAATGACCTATAAATTCACACCAGAACTGTCTGGGCTTACCCTGTTGAGGAATAAAGAAGCGTGTAGCAATAGATACGAATCGCCTATTGTCACTAGCTCCTCTTGAACCGATTTCTTCGTGCTCAGTTTACTGGGCGACATTTCAACCTTAAAATATATCTACACATTTAAATCGTTTTTCTATAGGAAATGAATCTCCATTATGTAAATTGGACTCTTAAATTTTCCCAATGCCGGCTCTTTTTCAGTTCCCAAGGGAACCTTCGAAATCACGTTCGGAATGAATAAACAGTTGAAAGCTCTCATTTATACAGCGGTCATTTTAAACGTACATTTACCTAATTTCTGTTAATTAGTGGATATGAGCTGCAAGGATGTACAAGGTTTAACCTGTTTGGATGTATGTTAGAAGATCCAAAAGATATCAACCAGCAATATTATTCATTTCCGATTTTCTCATTCTTTTTGATGTGGTACGATATAATTTTCAGAGCCCAAGAGAAATTCACATAGCTTATTTTTTCTTCTTAAACAGTATAATTTTGTTGTTATGTTGCCTATATTGTTATTTCACTTTTGACCATGTTTATCTTATTTTCTCACTTCAATTCACCTTAACTATTGTATAACTATTATCTATTAACTATTGTATTTAATATTATATTTCTATTATATTCATATTGTGACTTTGTGGGTTCGTAAAACTAAAAGGTCGAGTTGCAGAAATTAAAAATTTCCTTTATTTTAGTACAGATCACTCCGTAGCAGCAAAATTACATCACATATCACAACACAATCTTCCAAGGTCGATGACAATAACAAACCGTGACAGCTGATTACATTAGCTCTCGTTATAACAACACTCTTACTACACAACTACAACTCTGCTTACTAGCGCTGTTTACTACTGTCCTGCTGGCGTGCCACAACCCCTTTTATATCTCATTCATAATTCGAGAAACTTCAGTTGTTAATTGAACTCGCGTGCGTGAACCGCTATGTGAGCTGTGTTGTGGTCGTTCAGCTTGAAAGTTGTACGTGTATATGACATAATTTCTGGACTGTTAGGTTGGCCGTAGTGTGGAAATAAAGAGCAATTTTTAGTGCTTGTAGCCTGGACTTTTAATTTCACAAACCCACAAAGTCACAATTGGTGTCAGGAGTGGGATTTACCACCATGGAGGCTGCATTGGAAAATATTCTACAGAAAATGTCCTGCTGGCGTGTCACAACCCCTTTTATATCTCATTCCTTACTCCAGAAACTTCTCGAGCAAACAAGAAAAATAACCATTCTCCATCAATAGAGATATCTCTAGAAACTTCCAGACATGAAATCCTATCTGTGCCGGCGAGTCCTTTATCTGAGGTAACATTGTATGCCGCCTTTGTGATCACTCGCCGCGCTATCGTTAACTGCTTATGCAAGCTCGTGAAACATTATCCGCCGTCTATTATCGATTTGTGCCGAAATGTTTATGCCCAGCGCAGCGACAATATTAACTATTATATTATTTATATTGTATTAACTATTATCTATTGTGTTGCATTGTATTAACTATTATTCATTAACTATTTTATAACTATTTTATCGCTAACAGAATAATCGAACATGAACGGAGCAGTCGTTTAATGCAACCTTAGAAGTCTGGGCTAACAGAGAATTGTTTTGATAACGATCATAGAGCCAAATTTCGGGAGACGGCCATCTTGGCAATATACAACAGTTACTGGGAGCGGAGAATTAAGGAGGCTTTGGCCATTTCCTCTGAAAGGAGCACGCTTAGTCGTTACATTGGATTTCAGTTCAGCTCCTCTTGTAAACCGGCTTTAAAAATGGAAATCCGTCGATTTGAGAGGCAAAGATCAATACAGCATGATAATCAAGTAGTTACGTTTCTTTGACCCAATTAATTTTTATACTCACGCCATATCCTGATCTGGCATTTAATTTACTGAAAACAGTCTTTTGTTCAGTAATGCAAATTTTGATAGTGTTTTGTCTTTGTTTATAGTTGTGTTATATCCAGTGTTTCATTTGTGGCTATAACATTTAATAAATATCCTGAAGATGGCAGAAATGTAATCGTCTTTTCATATAGCTTGCTGCCCGATAAGAAAGTGAGCATATTCGTCACGAGGAAAGCTTTACGTCTTATATTTTATTTCATTTCTACTATGTCTCTTTGCACCTCGCCCTATCACTTTCTGCTTCGGGTCGCTGTGAACAGATAGTTAATTTTAAGTGTCGGTTATAAGTTTAGCAACTACAGTGCGTTAACAAGCTTATCAATTATGAATAACTTACTTATTTTATGGCTGTTACATTCACAGTTACATTACGTTAACTATTAGCTGTAACTAACTATGTTTCAATATTAACGATGTGGATGCAGACTTCCATTGTTATTTGATGTAGTCTAAAAATAAGTATCTCTTTGTGTATCAACACTTTGATTACGACAGAGATTTATAATCCGAAAGTACATTTGCACCTGTTTCAACATTCCTGCAGATGTACACAGTTGTACAGTTGGAGCTATTTCCGAACCTAATTATAATTATCACGAGATGTAGATAGACACAACAAAGGAAGTTAATAGTTTTTTTCTTAATTTGACGTCCTTCTACGTAAATTACATCGGACGATGTGTGAAATGGGTGAAAGGAGCCTCAAATGGGCCCAGGATCCATAGACCTTAAAGTTACTTCATCTTTCAACTTACCCTGACCCTGATTAAAATTAAGCATATAACTTAAAATATTCTCGTAGGATGTTAGAGAAAATGTGGTAATGACATTTTCAAAGGGGTGTTGCTACAGAAGAGAAACATGCACATTACTGTCCAACATTACAAAATATGTAGATAATGGCGAAGTTCGAGGGCTGTTCAATAAAGAATGATCACTTTTTTTTTAACAACGTACCTTTACTCATCCTCACAATTTTGATGTTCCTTCTCAAAATAGCCTCCCCTGAATGCGATGCACTTGTCCCAGCAATTCTGCCAGTCTTTAAAGACACGCTGGAAACCATTTTTGAGAGATCCTTCAAAATCGCCTCTGCAGCCTTCACCGCTGCTCCTGATGATGCATAATGCCTCCCAAGAAGGCGTTTCTTCAAGTTAGAGAATAGAAAAAAGTCACATGGGGCTAAATCCGGACTATAGGGAGGGTGAAGGATGTACTTCACGTTGATTTTTGCAAGATATTCAGCAACAACATTGGCAATATGCGGCCACGCATTATCGTGGGACAGCATCCAGCCTGCTTTTGTGCTGATATGGACTTGCAATGTTTTCAGGACATCTCTGTAGCATTGTCCAGTTACTGATGTGTGTGCAGGTACATGCTGATAAACCATTTCATGAATATCAAAGAATGAGATGATCATAACTTTCCCAGCAGAAGCAACCACTTTTGCTATTTTGAGGGTTGATGATGAAGGAGATTTCCACACTGAGCTTTGCTGTTTACTCTCAGGATCAAAATGATGTAGCCAAGATTCATCAGCAGTGATTACGTTTGAAAGAAACTCCGGATCTTCCTCTAACATCAACTTTAACTTCATGTTATCTCCATTGCAGCGGTAGGTGATACTGAACATGTCTGAACTTTCCTGGTTCTCACAGGCGGGAACCAGGAGTACCAAAAATGAAACTACTACGGCGCGTTTGTTTAATATTAAGCTAACAGAATATAATGAGATTGAATTTTAGTGCGAAAAATAATGACTGTAAAAAATCATCATTCTTTATTGAACAGCCCTCGTGTATGTAGTAAATTGGTTAGTAGGTTCTTTATAGGTAGATGATACATTACATCCCATTTGTCATCTCTTTCGTAACGAGTTGAGGTAACTAGGTCTTGAAAAGAAATACCAATACACATGCAGTGAATATCTTCAAGACAAAGTAATCTTCAACGGGATAACTATTTTCTGTTTTTTCTTCCTTACTTTGGCAACTGTAATTGGGTAAAGAGCTATTTTGTGTTCTGTACTTATGTAGAGTGAAGGGAGGTATTTTCGTGACATAGGCAATTTCGTGATACTTTTTCGAAGGGATGACACAGGGAAGCCAGTTGGTGTTAACGCACCTGTCGATAGCTCCTGAGCTCTAGGAACACATATGTCAACTACCAACAGCGAAACACGAGTTAACACCAACTGGTTTGCCCGCCTCGGTAGCGTGGTGGTAGCATGTCTGCCTCACGTTCAAGAGGTCCCGAGTTCAAATTTCGGTCAGGGTGAGTTACCTGGATAAGGTTTTTACGGGGGTTTCCCTTATCCTGAAAGACGAATGTCGGGTAACTCAAAGCTCTATGGAACCTGGACACATTTAAGCATCATTTCACCCATTCCATTCATCGTCCGACATGACTTAACGTTGGAGGACGTAAACTACAAAGAAAAAAAACACCAACTAGTTTCTCTGTGACATCCCTTCGAAAATTATCACGAAATTGCTTGTGTCACGAAAATACCTCCATTTACCCTAAACATTAATGGGTAGCTAGTTGCTATTAGCATTACTCAAGTAGCCGTTACATTAAGGTAGGCACTATTATGTAGCTGTAAAGTCGTTTTATTCCGATCCCTACACCCATCACTTCCCTTAAGTCGTGCTCCCATGTTTGTCGTTGACGCCATCTGCTCTTCAGGTTTGACATATAGCAGCCAAATTGAAGCAGAAGAAATGTTATCTTTCTTGATAGAGGAAACGCAGCAAGAGGAAACAATATTACATTTTTCTATTATTACAATAACGAGAATATACTTATAAAACTAATAAAAGGCAGTGAAACACCTAAACATGTAAAATACAGTTTCATTTTTATTCGTATGTTAAAAAATGACAGAATTCTTTTCGTTAGTTTGGCCCCTGAAACTTTTAATGAGAAAACGAATACTTCCAAAGTATTATATATCAGATTTGACATATATTATTCATATAAGAATCATTATACCGTTCTATTCTTAGACGGTGCAGAACGGAAAGAGAAATAGCCTGCCGGTTATTCTTCCATCCAGGCAGGGCACTGAGTTGAGAAATGAGGAAGAGAGAGAAAGTGAGAAGCTACCAAGAAACTCAGGAAAAAAGGCATAATACAAGTAAAAATATTTCATGGCCAGTAGGTATCTCCCGTTGAAAGCCCTATTCAACCATCCAAATGTAAGAAGCTTATATAGCATTTATTGTTGGTGAAAACAAATGATGTAGACAAATCACAAAGAAAAATAACATGGCTCCTTTGCTTTAGAATATCTTATAGGCGTTGTTAAGCAGAAATAAGTTCGTAATATGTAAATTGGTACATTAAGGTTTAATAATAATTATTGAAGTTCTGGGAAAGACTGTTGTCAAGCTGAAGCTCTCCATCCACAACATGTTTAGGAAAGAAGTATACTAAAATTAGCAGAATTTCACTATACCGACTGTATCGTTTATTTTAAAATTATTATGTGTTTCAAATGGGAAGAGTTCTCGCCTGTAACGAATCAGATGCGTTAGACCATTCACAGTTGCCCCCTCGTTATCCCCACTCTTCTTATATTTCCCTCTCTCTCGCACTCTTGCGAGTGTTCGTGGCGCTAGACGTAAAGGAACGAAAACTGAATTTTTCAAAGTTTTATAATAATATAGTTGTTGAAATCACAATTACAACATGAATATTGGTATATTACGCAAATGTTTTAAATATTTAGTTTAACGTTATAGGTTATGAATTATTTATTTGTCTGCTCAATCGAAAATAGCAGCGGTGCATCCGTATAGCTGTGAATTGTTACTTGCGTTAAGAGATAATTCGTCATTGTTATTGTCTTCAACGTCTGAGTGTTGCAAATTTATGATGATAGGTTCCAAAATCTCGTTACCTGCTATTTCTTTCCAAAAGTCGCCTTCTTGTAGTTTATCTGATGTCTCACGAAGTTTTCCTAGTCTTGTTGTGTTCCTTGTTAATTTCTTCGTGAATAAGTCGTTCAACATCAGTCAGTTTAAAAATATCACCTCTGTTTGCAACAATTTGAGCCCACATTAACTCTATTGGATTGTTCTAGCAGTAGTAAGGGATGGCGGGGGGGGGGGTGAAGGTGGATCGCGTCTCATGGATCCAGCTGATACACTTTTTTATGGAAGAGTAACCGAATAATGCTGCTTTGAACTCTCTAGAAAAAATAGAGATTAGGAACCATTCATAAACAAAGATATAATGTGACAAGACACGTTCTGCCAGACTAGCAAGAAGTGTATCCTTTCCTCTCATCGAATTTAACAAACACGTTCTCTTATTCAAAGTACATATTATGACTTTGTGGGTTCGTGAAATTAAAAGTCCAATTGCACAAACTCAAAATGTTCTTTATTTCCACCAAGTTACACTTGGAACACTTGCCGATTACATAGAATTACGTAGCGCACACAATTACAAGTCACCGGTTCGTCTGTCTGAGGTCCACTCTGCACTCACAATTACGTACAACTCCTCTGATACACGTAAAAAGTCTTCCGGTCCGTTCACTCACTCGGCGCTCCTCACGGCTGCTCGCCAAGAACTGAACTGACTCGCCAACTGCAGCCCCTTTTTATAGGAATATCGCTGTTTCTGGAAGTCTCGTGGTTCAGTGAATCACCCCGAAGGTTCCAGACGGCATGGGGAGGGGAAAGAGACGGCCAGTGATGTTTTTCCAACCATCCCTTCCTTAGCGCTATAAGACAAATGGGTAGGCGTGGGCGAATGCCTCCCGGCCCTCACCCAGCCGCCAGTTGGTCGCGCCTTCCGATAATTGGGTGACAGTATTTCTTTTATCATGCCATGTCAAATGTTTACGTTTCAATTCTGAGTAATTTCAAATATACGTACACGCATACATACCAACCAATAATGATATACATTACAGTGCTTACTTCACAATCCATTGCTATAATATAATGATATCTACTTTATTTGTATTAGGAAAACTATTTGAGCTAAAAATATGGGGTTTTTGCGGTTATGTTAAATTCATTACTCTCTCCTTCCTCATGGATCTGTTTTTGCAAAATCTGTATTTTTCGTCTTAGCGCGAATAGTATTTATTAGAGATTGATTAGGTTGGCGCTCGTCACACGCCGTGGCTCAGTGGTTAGACCGCTTGGCTCTCACCAAGGCGGCCCGGGTTCGATCCTAGGCAACCACAAAGTGAGATTTGTGGTGGACAACACGGCGCTGGGGCAGGTTTTCTCCGGGACCTCCGGTTTCCCCCGCCATCTCATTCCACCGGAGCTCCATCTTCATCTCATGTATCATCAGTGTCACGCCTGCGGTGCCGTATGTAGTAAAAGTGGGCGTTAAACACTACACACACACACAGACACACACACACACACACACACACACACACACACACACACACACACACACACACACACCACTTAGGGGGAATGGAATACGACAACACCGCTTGGTTGCTCACCAAGTAGCGCTCAAGGACAAACACCTTCCCATTTGAAACACATAATAGACACCATGTCTCATCTCAACCTTCATTGGCTGGAGTGAATTTGGTGCTACCCCGCTTCCGTCAGTAGGAATCAAAACATATCTAACCATAGTCAATCAGACGCACTCCTATGTGGACTAAATCACATGCTGGGAGTTGCTACCAATGTGAATCATTAGTCGCGATGTCAATGTAATTTAAAGTGTGTTAAACAAGTCAGTATAAATTCCATCTAGTAATACGCTCCGCATCAACAAAAATAGCCCGCTCTCAAGAATAGCATGAAAGTAAATTTATTTCTAAAATTACTAAATCAATTACTGATGAAAAGTTATAAACTAATTCCTAAACCAGCCATACACAGACAAACTTAATATATCTAATAATAAGCATACGTTAAGATTGTATTTGTTAATAACTTTTACGTTCGATTGGAAATAGTCAATTGCGATTGCTGGTTTTGATAAGCTGAAATTTGCCTCTTGTCACATATTACTCAAGTGCTAGAACTCGGCGAGAAATAGCAATTTATTAAAGTGCTTAACCAGTGGTGAAAATAAGATCAAAGATTAAATTCAAACACGCGTCAGACTGGGACTCCATTTTTAGCTCACCTGTTTTTATTTATTTACAAAGCTTTAAATGACATGTTAACCTTAGAGTGAAGTTGCATTTATCGGCTAGTCTGCTTCAGGTTTGCATACAAAGTCCAGTAGTGTTATAAAAATATAAAATTGTTTTACAATACACTGGTTTCCGTTATCATACGCCTTTACCTGCTTACTCGTTTCCAGAAATATCTTGGTGAAAAGGGATCTAGATAAATGTAACCTGGTTCCCTCAGTATTTGTGATAATTAGCTTAGAATCATACATTAATTGGACTGGAAAGTGTAGTTTATTTTTGTTATTTTCAACTCTCATTCTCAAGCAGTTAAATTCATACTCTATGCAATTTAAAGTAAACTTTTAGAAGTCAAAATAAAATTAAAAAAAGTAGTATCTCAAAACAAGTATGAGGGAACAAACAAAAAGCAGAGATGTATAATACGAGAGCTTCTATAAGATTATGCATGAATGGATATTTAAGAACAAAATGTTAATTCTAATGTTTAGTGTATCTCTTTCAAACGAAATTAACACACACTATCAGACAAGGTCCTTAAAGGTGGGTTGTCAGAATATATGGTTAAATGCATTGAAGCCCTAAATTTTAACCATACCTAGTTTGTATTTGTCTGCAGTCTATGAATTGTAAATGGGCAAATGCTCCAATGTTAAGCAATGAAAATGTATCTCAGTTTTACTTGTTATCACGTTCCTGTGGTATGGAGAGGAAGTACTGCGTATCACTCAAAAGCACTATGTAGAGCTTATTTATAAGCTAGCTAATACAGGAATTGACAAACGCGTAGTATTATGGGTTAAACATTTTTTGAAAGGGAGAACGCAAAATGTTAAAGTAGGTAAAGAGCTGTCCGATAGTGGAACTGTAAGTTCGGGTGTGCCGCAAGGCTCAGTACTAGGGCCTTTATTGTTTCTCATTTTTGTTAATGACATTGCTGTTAATATTAACTGCCAGATAAGGTTGTTTGCAGACGATTCTATCATTTATAATAAAATTCGGAATACAGTGCATGAAACCGCTCTTCAGGATGATTTAAATGAAATCTGTAATTGGGCTGCGGCTAACAAAATGTCAATTAATGCCAAGAAAAGTAAGTCGATTGTTTTTAGTAGAACTAAGGGCAAAATTATTGTTAACTATCACATGGGAGGGGTGCAAATTCCACAGGTGGACAGCTGCAAATACTTGGGAGTGTACCTGGCAAGTAATGCTGGATGGGACGAACAAGTAAATTCCACAACTAGGAATGCGTGGAAGGCATTACATTTCGTAATGAGAATATTGAAAAAGGGGAGCGCTAGGTCCAGGGAAATTGTCTACAAGGCCTTAGTGCGGCCGGTTATGGAATATGGAGTAGCATGCTGGGACCCGTATAGAGCTAACCAAATCGATCCATTAGAAAAAATACAGAAGAGGGCAATAAAATTCATAAAAAGAGGCAAGTATTTTGGGCCTATAAAAGGAGATGATACTAAATGGGAGGAATTAAGAATTAGGCGTAAAAAACATAGGTTGGTAGCATTATTCAAAGCTAATGCTGGTATAAAGGCATGGATGGACGTTAGTGTAAGGTTAGATAATCCGGATTATTATGGACGAAACGATCATAGGTATAAAATTAAGGGTAGAAGATACAGAACCGACTTAGGAAAATTTTCTTTTGTTAATAGAACCATTGAAGAATGGAATGAATTGCCTGTAGCAGTCTTTCAGGGCTGTCCCCTGTCGTTGAAGAACTTTAGAAAAAATCTAGATGGTTTATAGTTTAACTTTTGAATTATAATGGTATATAATATGTAAATAGAGAAGTAATTAGATAAGTTTGAAGTGACTAAAGTAAAATAATATCATGTTTGTATTGTTTACTGTACTATTGTTGTAAATCTAGTAAATGTAATTTGATCTGTATTCTTAACTCTGCCACCGGGTAGTACCCAATTGCAGTTAATAAATACATACATACATCAGGAATTGCACGTTTTGTGGCTTTTAATAAAAAGAAACATTCACAGGAAAAGAACGCTCGCTCGTAGGCATAACCCAAAACTGAAATGATGAAAACCAAACTTCGTATTTAAGCCAATTCCAAGAATATTAATTATATATGTTTAAATCAATTTCGAAAATATCTATTAAAATAAATTACGTTAAATAAGGTTTATGGACACAAATTAAATGTTTTCATCATATTTCTCCATTTATTTGAATTTCCGAACACTTATCAAATACTCAAGAGCTAAGTCACCATTTCATTATGTCCATTTGGGATCACCTAAGGAGTATATCATTTCAAAGCTCCTTTTCACCCAACCCTTTTTAGGCACCTGAATTTTGTTTTGATTGTATGAACACTCCTTGTAGATAAAGACAACGAAGTGCGTAGTCACACTATTTCAGTAAATGCTTATCTACATTTTTGCGAGATTATATATCGAGGAGGCAAAATTAAGAATCTTGCATTGGACACCTTTGGCTACCAATTTGATCTTATTGCTTTAAGCGTATTGTCTAGATATTAAATAATAATGCGTCAAAACAGTTGTAAAACGCCATGCACTAGGGAGTGTCACACATAAAACCAGTATGCTTCACTGTCATCATTTCATTAATTTGTAATTCAACAATTCTATGTAAATGTGGAATAAGTATGACGGAGACAAGACTTACCTGATTATATCAAGTAGGTACTAAAGTGCTCTCCAGCGGTATCCAAGCAACGCTGTGGTCTTACGAAAGTGTTCTAATGTAATTGTTGAGACATTATTTATCTCAATTGTAATGTTCTCTTTAAGTTGGTTTGTCGTCAGAGAGTTTTTATCATAAACTTTGTCTTTCAGAGCTCTCCATAAATACGAGGGCTGTTCAATAAAGAATGGTCATAATTCTTTTAGGGTCATAATTTTTCCCACTAAACTTCATTCTTATTATACTTTGTTAGCTTAAGGTGAAACAAACACGCCACAGTAGTTTCATTGTTGGTACTCCTGGTTCCCGCCTGTGACAACCAGGCAAGTTCGACATGTTCAGTATCGCCTGCCGCTGCAATGGAGGTAAAATGCTAGGAACATTATGTGGCTTTGAAATTCTGCTTTCATCTCAACAAATCTTGAGTTGAGGCCTATACAATGTTCCAGGTGTCCTATGGAGTGTCTGTTCTTCCCTACAGGATAGCTCGAAGGGTGTTCAAAACGTTTAAAGAAGGGAGACAATCAATTTCAAAGGAAGGTGGACCTGGTGCTCCAGTTACATCTCTTACGGAACAAATCAACACTTCTGCTGCCATTTTGAGAGAGATCGACGAATTATCTTAAGATCACTTTCTGAAATACTGAACATTTCATTGGGTGTCACTCACACGTTGGTGACAAATATTACACATGAGACGTGCTTGGGCGCGATGGGTTCCAAGACTGTTGATTCCCGAACAAAAGCGCATTCGCATGCAGGTCTGCATGCAGTTAAAGTTGATGTTAGAGGATGATCCAGAGTGTCTTTCAAACGTAATCTCTGCTGATGAAACTTGGCCACATCAATTTGATCCTGAGAGCAAACAGCAAAACTCAGTGTGGAAATCTCCTTTAACGCCAACCCCCAAAAAAGCAAAAGAGGTTGCTTCTGCTGGGAAAGTTATGGTCGACTCATTCTTTGATATTCATGGAATGGTTTATCAGCATGTTGTACCTGCACACACATCAGTAACTGGACAATACTACAGGGATGTCCTGAAAACATTGCAAGTCCATATCAGGCGCAAAAGACCACATTTACGTGAAGCAGACTGGATGCTGCACCATGATAATGCATGGCCGCAAATTGTCAATGTTGTTGCTGAATATCTTGCAAAAATCAACGTGAAGTGCATCCCTCATCCTCCCTATAGTCCGGATTTAGCCCCAGGTGACTTTTTTCTATTCCCTAACTTGAAGAAACGCCTTCGTGGGAGGCATTATCCGTCGTCATAAGCAGTGGTGAAGACTGCGGAGGTGATTTTGAAGGTTCTCTCAAAAAATTGATTCCAGCATGTCTTTGAAGACTGGCAGAGAAACTGGGACAAGAACATCGCATTCAGGGGAGACCATTTTGAGAACGACCATCTAAATTATGAGGATGAATGAAGGTACGTTGTCAAAAAAGTTATAATCATTCTGTATTGAACAGCCCTCGTAAAAAAAAATCACAGGCAGTTAAGTCCGGCGTTTGTTGAGTTTATACACTGACAGAGCGCTTTTTTAGCAAACACTCTCCTGATGTGGGATTTACTGTGTTTGAATGTATGCCATGGGCACCATTGTTGAAAGACACCATACTGCTTTTCATTTTCTATTACTTGTGTATATAAAAATCCCTAAATCTCCATTAATATTATCACTGAAAAAAATGGGGCGATAATCCACATTCTTGGCATTCCTCATTTATCTTCTTTGAGTTAGGAGGTTCTTCAAGCAGAATATTCTACGATCATTATCTGCAATTCTGCGAGTTATTCCGTTACAAAGAACAGCTTCGGGTTCAAGTACTACGATCAACACAACGATAAAGATGCATTCCTTAATCTCTTTTCGCTAAGTTAGTTCGTCAGTTTGTTAATAATATTTATATTTGTTATCCTTATGATGCCGATTTGATAAAGATTTGTTGGTATTATATTGCTTTTTATCTTTTACTAACTTAGCTGCAGTTGACGAACATTGACGATTAATTTCTCCGTTACATTCTCAGATAAATTACAGGAATGTTTCTTCATCGCCGTAAAAATTTTCTTGTAGCACTATCCGTAAGTTTTTGTTTTCCGTCTCTATAGTTACTGGATTTTTTACGAACACTTTTCCAAAGAGTTATATAGTGTATTTCAAGTCTTTAACTGTGTCTCTTTTGTTTTTATTTTTGTTTACTCTTACATTCCTTAAATTTTAATTAACATTTCTAAAATGAATATACAACCCTTGCCTACGACTATCAATTATCTTGCTCGAGGTTATATCTTGCTTGAGGAGTGTTGAAACAACGGTTTCAACACTCACTCGAAATATTCGAAATTTCAAGTCTTTTTAGCACACTGTGGTACGTAGAGCGAATACACCAACTTGCTGAGATAATCTCCTTATTGATTTCTTGGGGCTTCTCGTTATGTCCATGCGAATTCTGTCAAGTACAGTCGGGACTATTGGACCCTTACTTTTCTGCACATTCACACTGGATCCTACAGTTCTCCATTTCTTAAACAAATCTTGAATTCCTTTGCTTACAGTAAGTATTTCGTCAGGATATTTCTCCTCAAATATTTCTTTAGTCTCCTTAATGCAGCCTGGTTTGTATAAACTTCCACATCAATTTATTTTTCAATTGAAAACTCCTCCATTTTTCCCACAATACTTCCGGGATATTCACCATAATTACTGATAACGCGCAACTTGCCACGTAACTATATATGTAAACTAAATATGAACTAAATATGGACAGTCCTAAAATATTCTTATATAAACATTAAAAATAAGTTGAAATATCTATTAGCTTTCTAAGGTCGATCAGAATGAATTAGAATTAGTATTTGTGGCATATTCCAGAATTGTTATAAAAGACATAGTATTAAATAAAAACCGTCCTATCATTTCTAGAATGCATTATAATTACGAAGTCATAATTTGTTGTTCAGAGTAACTTCTCGGAAGTATATAATTAAATACAATTTAAGTATTAATCATTAATAAATAGATGTACTAATGTATGGACGCTCTTTAACTGATGTGGTTCTCAGGGTCCCATTGCACACTGGAGATGAAAGACCACTTTATTTTGTTCTGAGACCACTTTATCAGACTTGAACAGAGGAAGGCAGCTTCGAGAGTTGTGACGTAATTCAGCCGGGAGCGAGGCCTGCATGCGTATGACGTCAGGCAAAAGCCGTGTAGTACCAAGTACCTATATAAATGGCGCTGTGAATACAGAATCTGAGGGTTCAGTCAGGTGTAGCACTCTCTAAGACGACAATGTAGCTGCCACGTACCAAATGGAACTGTTAAATTTACAATGTGGCGATTGATTGACGGACAAAAATACACACACTTAAAACTCGGCTGATTTTGCAAGAATGTCCCCCAAACCAGATTTCCGAGGTTGTATTCACTTGCCGCACGGACATTGTGTATGTTTGGCTCAACATAATTGTGCGAATAACTTTTTTTTTCTGTTATGAATTTAGTTAAATCCAAACCCCGAAGTACCTTGTTGGATCACAATCTAACATGCAGCCTACGATTACAAATTTCCCATATTACGTCCTGACATTGATAAACTAGTTAAAGAAAAACGAAACAGAAGGTATCGAAAAAATGTCCACGCAGTTCTGCTCTGAGTGGATCTCCTCTAATTTGCAGAGAAAATTACTTGATGTTTTATTTTATTTACTTTATAACATGCCTGACCTCCAGTTAAACTACAAGTTGAAGTTTTATATATTTTCTCATAGCAAAGTGCTAAAATGTAATTGTTATATACTGGGAGAAATTGTGTAATTAAAGCAGTCAGCATTAATATTACAACACCTGAGATGTAAGTTGTACAGATTATTAATACCCGATACGTTTCCTGTCTTTCCTACGCTGTACCAACCCCAACACATCAAACTGTTTCCTTCTTCTTGGGCAGCAGAAATCAGCGCGGTGACGTCACACGCTAACCTGCCTTCCGTTCGGGAGCATATTTTACGGTTAGAGCTGCCGGAGCTGACGTCACACCGCCACTATCTGTCCTCTCCTTGACTTTTGGTTCTTTAACTGCCGAAACATACTCTACGGGACCGCCGGCTTTACTTCCCTTCCGAAAGAAGATATGCAGGTATTCTTTCGTTCGAAAAAGCCATTGCCCTCCTCCGGGTTTCAATTCGTGACTTCGGGAACCATAGGCTAGCATATTAACCGAGGATGACTTGGTCTTGTGACTCAGTTGATTAGGTGCTGCTCTGCTTATCCCAAGGTCACGTATTCAAAACAGTCCAGACCAAAGGTTTTTAAATGTCCTCAAATGTCACTAGACTTAACAGTAGACTTGCGTTGATACTATTCAGGAATTGACAAACCCAAATGTTTATCTATATCTTACTGGAAATGTAGTATAACCTAAATAGTAAAGCTTCCTTGTAGTTGCTTTATTTTTAGATCGAGTGCCTCAAGCGGATGCATTATAAAAAGAGCCAAATGTTCAACTACTTGAAGTCTCTTGGGTAAGCACTTACAAAAATTGCTGCTGTAAATTTAATGTTCGCTTATGCCGTGGGCGAATTGAAGTCCTGCAGGCCAAGAGTAAACGAAATCAAGCTGCATTAACTAATGTGTACAAGATTCCGCAAATAAAACATAGCAAGGATTTTAATTACAAGCTAGAAACTGAAACAACTTGGAAAATTTGGATTGCTCTTGGTTCTAGCTGAAGTTCTGTATGTTTTATATTTGTCATTAACAGGCCCCGGAAGTTGTTGACCTAAAAATTCTCTAAAAATGAACTATACAATGCCCTTAAAATGTAAAAAATGCACATAAAGTTTAATAACATGACCTAAGAAAAATTAATAATTTCTTTTATAATAAACTAACAGCTGTCATAGACAAATAATGAATATAGGGTTCGAATAAGCACATTTTAAAATTAACTTTCTTAGTAAAGAATGCAATTATTGCTACTAAATAATAAATTCAAAATTCATCAGGCCATTTTGAATTTTATAAAATAAGTTATTGTACGCATTAGTCAAAACATATCATCTTCATCATTGGTCACCTTCAAGTTATCAAAAGTAAAGGAACGGTGGTGGTCAGCTAAAACTGTTTTATACTTTGAGAAACTTCATTCCACTTCCACAGATCTTATAGACGCATTTTTGAAAAACACTATGTCACAGCCTGTTAAATCCTGCTCAAAAGTATCAGTTCTGAAGTTTCCTCCTGGCACGATATCGACTTACACGATATGAACTTTTAATCAAAGATTATTTTAAAATCCCCCAAAAAGCCCAGGGTAAGCGGTCAGGGTCAGGTCTGCCACGGGAATCGAATCTGGGCCTCCAGAATGTGAGCTAAACATGAAAATGCCCAATAGATTCGTGAAAAAGAAAGAAAATGACCGGAAAATGCATCTAAATGTTCAAAAACTGACTTTATTATAAAATGTGGAAACAAATGCATTTTGATGACCTATAAAACCATATATATCTAACGTATTTGTTCCAGAATGCACTTAATTTCCAATAAGCATCGTCTGTAGCTACTCAGAGAAAAGGTGACTTTTCATCAAAATCCGGGCCCTAGTCATTAAGTTTTAAATCAAATCGCTTAGATGTAAAAGACGTAACTAATGGATCACTTTCCATCTTATGTCAAATCTGAAGGATAAGTGCTCAAAATTTGGCATAGTAACTGTTTAAATACTTCTACAGTTGTACAGCACTGACGGAGAGAAACATTTTAGTATAGATGGATGACAGATCATTTAGTATTCACCCCTTTCAAAGATATCAACCCAACACCCTGTTACAACTCAAAGGAATTATTTAAGTAGCATGTAAACGTGTCCTTTAATGGTAATTTATTTGATTACCAACTCAATAATATTTAAATTTGAAAAGGCAGATGAAGCTGCTAAAGAAACATAAAAGCAATCACCAGTATACCATCCAATACCTATTCCATATGAAGATGTTATAGTCCATATCAAAAAGAAAATAATTGGGAACATCAGTGGCTAGAAACCAATGTACATAGTAAACTCTGACAATTGAAACTAAACACATCTCCTACTCAGTATCTTTATAAACATACAAGTCGAAAACAACAAATATCACTATCCAGACTTAGAACTGGACATACAAGGCTTAGACATGATTACCTCAACACTGTGAACCATACAACCAACCATTATCACTAAATCATATAGATGGATGTACTCGCTACTCAACCTATAAGACTCTTCATAAAATTCCTACAGGTCTTCATGCTCTACTAGATGAACCGAAGAGTCTACAATCACTGTATTTATTTCTACAAGACTGTAAATTAATTTCTTCAATATGAAAATTTATTCAGTGTTACCTGGTTTCGGGGTATTCTGTAAAGCGAGAATGACTATAATTAATAAGTAATACATAACAAGTATGAGGGCCCCCCCTTGTATACCTTGATGCATGCTTAACTAATATTTTTAGCACTGGACACTGTCTACCTCTAACATAAACTAACCCAAATACTTAGACCCGTCCGTACTACTGAGGTATAGACTGTCGAAACAAGTTGTTATGAAGGTCATTGCGGAAGTACAAGAGTGGTTAGAACATGCATCGAAAGGAATAAGCCGATCTCACCTTTGCCTCAAGTATTAATAACTTTTATAATTCACTGAATTATGTGGATAATACACTGTCCACTTCCCGTCTCGAAACGTTCAAGTCACTTGGCCTTCTTCGCTCCTCGTTTTAAATTTACGTAATACTGACGAAGTTTTTTATGCTTGCAGTATGACACATGCATTTGAATTAAATCCGTTTCCAGTATTTTCCCACGTGAAGAGGCAGTCATTTTCATGAACAATTATTTTGCAGAGAAAAGCGCTGAATACTATTTGGACGGGTTACAGAGATGGGAGCATCGCTGGGAGAAGTGTGTAGAGTTACAAGGAGACTATGTTAAAAAACGCCGAGTACTATTTGGACGGGTTACAGAGATGGAAGCATCGCTGGGAGAAGTGTGTAGAGTTACAAGGAGACTATGTTGAAAAACGCCGAGTACTATTTGGACGGGTTACAGCGATGGAAGCATCGCTGGGAGAAGTGTGTAGAGTTACAAGGAGACTATGTTGAAAAACGCCGAGTACTATTTGGTCGGGTTACAGAGACGGGAGCACCGCTGGGAGAAGTGTGTAGAGTTACAAGGAGACTATGTTGAAAAACGCCGAGTACTATTTGGACGAGTTACAGAGATGTGAGCATAGCTGGGAGAAGTGTGTAGAGTTACAAGGAGACTATGTTGAAAAACGCCGAGTACTATTTGGACGAGTTACAGAGATGGAAGCATCGCTGGGAGAAGTGCGTAGAGTTACAAGGAGACCATGTTGAAAAACGCCGAGTACTATTTGGACGGGTTACAGAGATGGGAGCATCGCTGGGAGAAGTGTGTAGAGTTACAAGGAGACTATGTTGAAAAACGTCGAGTACTATTTGGACGAGTTACAGAGATGTGAGCATAGCTGGGAGAAGTGTGTAGAGTTACAAGGCGACTATGTTGGAAAACGCCGAGTACTATTTGGACGGGTTATAGAGATGGGAGCATCGCTGGGAGAAGTGTGTACAGTTACAAGGAGAATATGTCGGAAAACGCCGAGTACTATTTGGACGGGTTATAGAGATGGGAGCATCGCTGGGAGAAGTGTGTAGAGTTACAAGGAGACTATGTTGGAAAACGTCGAGTACTATTTGGACGAGTTACAGAGATGTGAGCATAGCTGGGAGAAGTGTGTACAGTTACAAGGAGAATATGTTGTAAAACGCCGAGTACTATTTGGACGGGTTACAGAGATGGGAGCATCGCTGGGAGAAGTGTGTAGAGTTACAAGAAGACTATGTTGAAAAACGCCGAGTACTATTTGGACGGGTTACAGAGATGGAAGCATCGCTGGGAGAAGTGTGTAGAGTTACAAGGAGACTATGTTGGAAAACGCCGAGTACTATTTGGATGTGTTACAGAGATGGGAGCATCGCTGGGAGAAGTGTGTAGAGTTACAGGGGGAGACTATGTTGGAAAACGCCGAGTACTATTTGGACGGGTTACAGAGATGGAAGCATCGCTGGGAGAAGTGTGTAGAGTTACAAGAAGACTATGTTGAAAAACGCCGAGTACTATTTGGACGAGTTACAGAGATGTGAGCATAGCTGGGAGAAGTGCGTAGAGTTACAAGGAGACCATGTTGAAAAACGCCGAGTACTATTTGGACGGGTTACAGAGATTGGAGCATCGCTGGGAGAAGTGTGTAGAGTTACTAGGAGAATATGTTGGAAAACGCCGAGTACTATTTGAACGGGTTATAGAGATGGGAGCATCGCTGGGAGAAGTGTGTAGAGTTACAAGGAGACTATGTTGGAAAACGTCGAGTACTATTTGGACGGGTTACAGAGATGGGAGCATCGCTGGGAGAAGTGTGTAGGGTTACAAGGAGACTATGTTGGAAAACGCCGAGTATTATTTGGACGGATTACAGAGATGGGAGCATCGCTGGGAGAAGTGTGTAGAAATACAAGGAGACTATGTTGAAAAACGCCAAGTACTATTTGGACGGATTACAGAGATGGGAGCATCGCTGGAAGAAGTGTGTAGAGTTACAAGGAGACTATGTCGAAAAACACCGAGTACTATTTGGACGGGTTACAGAGATGGAAGCATCGCTGGGAGAAGTGTGTAGAGTTACAAGAAGACTATGTTGAAAAACGCCGAGTACTATTTGGACGAGTTACAGAGATGTGAGCATAGCTGGGAGAAGTGCGTAGAGTTACAAGGAGACCATGTTGAAAAACGCCGAGTACTATTTGGACGGGTTACAGAGATTGGAGCATCGCTGGGAGAAGTGTGTAGAGTTACAAGGAGAATATGTTGGAAAACGCCGAGTACTATTTGAACGGGTTATAGAGATGGGAGCATCGCTGGGAGAAGTGTGTAGAGTTACAAGGAGACTATGTTGGAAAACGTCGAGTACTATTTGGACGGGTTACAGAGATGGGAGCATCGCTGGGAGAAGTGTGTAGGGTTACAAGGAGACTATGTTGGAAAACGCCGAGTATTATTTGGACGGATTACAGAGATGGGAGCATCGCTGGGAGAAGTGTGTAGGGTTACAAGGAGACTATGTTGAAAAACGCCAAGTACTATTTGGACGGATTACAGAGATGGGAGCATCGCTGGAAGAAGTGTGTAGAGTTACAAGGAGACTATGTCGAAAAACACCGAGTACTATTTGGACGAGTTACAGAGATGGGAGCATCGCTGGGAGAAGTGTGTAGAGTTACAAGGAGACTATGTTGAAAAATGAAAACTAAAACAAACAAAAAAGTGTCTTGTATCCTTATTAGGTCGGACATTTTTCAGATCACCCTCGTATTTCCAAGATATTCACTGTTAAATATTTTTTTTTTTTTTTTTTTTTTTTTTTTTTTTGGCAGTAACCTATGAAAAGTTAATCTTTCTTGCTTTCTTATACATATTAAAGTTTTTTTTTTGTGGATAAGTGTTGAGTGTGCCTGAGGATATGTGTAATATCAATATTAGCATGACTTCCTCTATAACGAACTGCGCTTATATGCGTATTAGTGTTGCTATCGTATGAAAATAAAACACACTGGATAGAGTAAGAACACTGGTGTCATTTGTACCAAATTGTTTTCATATATCCTTTGAAGAGATTCCATATTAAATTCTAACAGGGGAATGTAACATTGCGAGTTCAACACAGAATTTGCTTAAATTCACATGCATGTGCATCCTGTATTTACCTATAAACTTATTTTTTCGACTTCAAATGTATTTTATGTTAAATGTTGAATGTTGGATCGAGTGCACTACTTCCTCTGTCATTATTAGCACACGGGAAGTAAAAGTTGTTCATTTATAGACAAGATTTGCCTTCGAAGAACGCGGTACAAGAGCATCTCCATCCGGTACGTCACTGCGATCGTCCACAATGGGGATGATGTGAATGTTGTAGTGGGGCAGTGAGGGTTAGTTGTTTATGAGGGTGGAAGAGAGAGGGGAGGGCGGTAAATAATCGTAATTGCCAGCGCGTTAGTAACATCTCTGGCTCTATATGTCCGTACGTCTGTCACTCTCTTTGGTGGGCAAACGCTGCGCTGGGAGAGTGTGTCTGGTAAAATGAGGATCCCTGGCCATGTTGATGACAATCATCATAGTCAGTGTCATCATAATCACCAGGGACAATGAGTTATCACACGCAGGATGTCGAAGTAAATCAGAACGATGTGGTTAGTGCTTAATGAAGGAGGAATGTTGCCCCAGCTGTACTAGTGTACTTCCGCAATTCTGTATCAGTGCGATTTAATGCTTTGAAAGTAGCTAAAGCGGAAACACTAGCACGTTTCAGTCTCCACTGTTGGTATACGTTTGTAGTCTTATGAAGTCGTAAGCTTTCGGAGAGTGAAGACGCTACTGATGGGCAGAGAATGGCCCACATTTCTATTTAATGAGATAGAATGATAGTAGGGAAGAGGGAAGAGAGTTTAACAATAGCTAAATATACCGACTGGATTTTGGTGCCTTTTTATGCCATTTTATGTTATTTTCATCTTATTGTAGGTGTGCTGCGCTTATTTAAACTTAACTGGTTTGTTTAATATAATGGGGCAACTTAATTCATCACCAGACATGTAAACTAGGACATTTTTTTTTAATAGTTTAATGTAGGGAAGGCATTAGGAGTGGTTTGTTGGGATCCCGCATTGAGCACTCCCGTTAGTAGAGGTGACAATGCAGAGCCGGCCGTCAATAACGGCGGGCGGGTAAAGGATGATTCCAAGGGGCCGAATATGACCAGAAGGCCCTGAGCGACGCCTAGGGAGTAGAGGTGAAACTGAAGGATGGTAGTCAAAGGTGGAAGTAAGAGTCTTTATTAACAATTTGTTTGGGATGTAGTGAAGGGCATAATCTCCGGCAGTTGCAGCCGGTAGGAGTGTTGTTGAGGCCATCAGGTGTGTGATTTGTGGACGTGGTGGTTTCCATATGTTGGGGAATTGCTCCTGGATCCTCTTGGTGTTCTGAGCGTCATAGTCAGTTATTCTTTGTTCGGCGTATTTCAAGTCATGGAGTCTGGTGTGTAGGCTGTTGTCCATTAGAGCTATTTGCGAGTGGAGCTCCTCAAGTCTTCTGTTGATGGTGGATTAGTCCGCTGGTTGGCAGGGTAGTGAGTCGGTGAGTTGTGTCTCCACTCGGTGCATCTTTCGTTGTAGTGATGCCATAATCACTTTATGTTCGATGGCTAAGTGCTCGGTTCGTTGCAGCTGGGAGTTGATGGCCTTCGCCGTCTATTGCAGTTGGATGACTGCGGCTGAGAGTTGGTCGAGTTGGGTGAGTCGTTCAGATAGTAGTCCGTGCGTCTTGGTGAGTGTGTCCTGGAGGCTGGTGAAGGCAACGTGGGTGGCGTCCTGTTGTTGGGCTGCAGTGGTGACGGCTTCCTCCAGGTTGCCCAGGCGTTGGTTGAGGTTCAGAACTTCTGAGTGGAGGCAACCAAGGGCTTGCTGCCATCCCGCAGGCTCGTTGGCGGCTGCTCTCCGAGATGCTGTGTTCTGTGTGAATCCACGTGGATATGCAGGGCACTGCGCCTGTCCTGTGAAATGACCGAGGCCATTGCACGTGGCGCAGTACCTGCGGCGGCGGCGGAGGTCGTGGGCTCTGCAGGATGCTGTTGTACTTGGGGAACCGCAGTAGTGACACCGTGGAGGCGCGGTGCACGTGTCGGCGCTGTGTCCGTAGGCACAGCACTGCCTGCACGGGGTGTGGCGCTGCTGTCTGCTTGCCTCTACTTTGAGACACTGTCCCAATATGGGCAGGCCTAAGTTCAAGGCAGCGTCGCGATCTTGAAGATTCGCAAACCGCAGACGCACGCATGTGGTTGGTCCCCTGGGAGATGTGATGCGAGTGGCACTCAGAACTGAGGGCTACTGTTGTAAGAAATCTCGCAGGGAGGTCGCGAGGTGCTCGACAACTACTGCTGTGAAAGACATCGATGAAACACTTAAGTGTAACTATACCACAGGTTGTCAGGTACAAAAGGAGCGAACGACATTGATACAAATGCAACGCACAACTCAGTTACGAACCTCACTGTTCACGCTTTGTAAAGTTTCAAAAAAAGTTGGTTATCTTCACTTCCGTTGGTTAGACTTTACCTTAATCCAAAGAAATTATTTACATAGGTGTGTAACATAAATCAAAATGTTTCCGTGTTATACGATACATTTATAGCAAATTTATATGTAGTGTTCATAATACAAATAACACATGCTCACTTTCTTCTCGGGCAGCCAGGTGAAAAGATGATTAGATATTAACATCAGGACCATCCACAAACCACCTCCGAAGATTAAACATCTGTTGAGACCAGTGAAAGACAAACTGGACTTCCAAGTTCTGGAAGTGTACCGCATTCCCTTTGAACGTGGGACACCGTATATAGGACAAACCGGAAGGACCATCAATACCAGAATAAACGAACATGAACGGAGCATTCGTTTAATGCAACCTGAGAAGTCTGGGCTGGCAGAGCATTGTTTTGATAACGACCATAGAGCCAACTTTCGGGAGACGACCATCTTGGCAAAATGCAACAGTTACTGGGAGCGGAGAATTAAAGAGGCTTTGGTGATTTCCTCTGAAAGGAGCAAGCTTAATCGTGATGTTGGATTTCAGTTCAGCACTTCTTTGAAACCGGCCTTAAAATGGAAATCCGTAGATTTAAGAAGCAAAGATCAATACAGCTTGATAATCAAGTAGTTACGTTTCTTTGACACAATTTTATATACTTACGCCATCTCCTGACCGCCCGCCTTGGTTGCGTGGTGGTAGAGTGTCTGCCTCACGTTCAAGAGGTCCCGAGTTCGAATCTCGGTCAGGGCGAGTTAACTGGATAAGTTTCTTTCCGGGGTTTTCCCTTATCCTGAAAGACGAATGTTGGGTAACTCTAGGCTCTATAGACCCTGGGCTCATTTGAGCTTCATTTCGCTCCGTCCATTTATCGTCCGATATGACTTAACGTTAGAGGACGTAAAATTGCAAAAAAAAAAAAAAAAAAAAAAAAAAATCTCCTGACCTGGCATTTAATTTACTGAAAACAGTCTTTTGTTCAGTAATGCGAATTTTGATAGTGTTTTGTCTTTGTTTATAGTTGTGTTATATCCAGTGTTTCATTTGTGGTTATAACATTTTATAAATATCCTGATGATCAGAGAGATGCACACTCCCGAAATGTCGATATCTAATCATCGTTTCACCTGGCTGGCTGTCCAAGAAGAAAGTGAGCATATTCGTCGCCAGGAAAGCTTCAGGTGTTATTTTACAAATAACACATGTTCGCTGTGTTCTACTTTTCTTCATAAATGCTTTTATGGTTGCAGAATTAGCAGTACAGAGCCCTACGGTACAGTTTATAAAAGTCTCAAAAGTATATCTCCCGCCGTAATACTGTCTGTATTGGAAGATGCGCTCAAGATCGTATGATGTAATGAAAACAAAGCATAAATACTTGTGCAATGCGTATACTTGTTACTCTCAGGTTTTGGATAGATAGAGTCAGACTGAATAATTCAGTGCCATGGCGGGATTTGAACCACAGATCTCCCGGTCTCCGTCCGGTTGCTCTTAACTATTGAACTACCATGAGCAATAATGAACATGGTTTGAGCCAATACGGTTATCCTATTGTCTTGGTGTTGCCAGTTCCACGGCAAGCAGGCGACAGAGATGGAAGATGTCTTTGTCTCAACCTAGCATCACACAGATACTGAGATGTACAGTGATACAGATGCTGACACAGAAGTTCACTTAATATTCCAGCATGTGTTTGAGAACATATACAATTATTATCGCATAATCCGAAACTTAAAACCTTGAACTGGAGAACAGTTCGCTTACGTAGCTATCGTTCATGCACACAAAACAAAATGATTCAAATTAGATGCGTTCTTCGAAATAAGGTGTTTGCTACAGTGAAACAAAATACTGACATTTCAACGATCTGTGAATATAGTTTATCTGTGAATATAGTTTATCTGTGAATATAGTTTATCTGTGAATATAGTTTATATTTTAATGATGCCATATTTGTATACTGTCTGTAATTGGCTTTAAACCAATTTTTGTTTCCTTAAAATACTTAATAAATAAGGAAGATATGAATGTGGATTTATGAAGCATTTTTACACCATGAATCTCATGTACCACTGTTATGCATTGCGCGCAGAAATTTTAGTCTTTGAACCCAAGAGATTTTGGAATATTGTGCATAGAAGATACAGAATCCGTAAATTCTATTTCCCCCCCTCATTAAATTGGTCAGCCTTTTGGCAGTAGAATATTTACCCTTGTCATATAAATCATAAATTGTTCTACGTAAAACCACTTTTGAAAATTGTCTAAGTCGGTAGCACGTTTTTTAGCTGCCCGATGTTTCCCTGGAGATATAAATATGAGAACTTCTATTTTAGTTAATTGATGGAAATTAATCATTTCTCCACAGTAGCCTTATATACGGCTAGTGTGGATAGAGTCAACATGGAAAATTCAATGCCATGGCCGGGATTTGAACCACGGATCTCCTGGCTTCCATCCAGCCGCTCTTAACCTTTGAGCTACCATGGCCAACGTGCCGTCCTGACATTAAATTCTCCAGTTGACTCGTATATGTCCCCGGTAGACCACTAGGGGCTCTCGCTTCCGAGATACACCGTTTGTGGCGGCTTACTATTGTAAGTACTTAAGTCCCAGGCTTCATCATTTAACTCTTATTATTTTAGTTAATTGACGGAAATTAATCATTTATCCACACTAGCCGTTTATAGGCTAAGATATTTGATGGGGGGGATTTCAACCACGGATCTCCTGGTTTCCGTCCAGTCGTTCTTAAAGGTGTATCTCGGATGCGAGAGCCCCTAGTGGTCTACCGGGGACATATACGAGTCAACTAGACAATTTAATGTCAGGACGGCACGTTGGCCATGGTAGCACAAAGGTTAAGAGCGACTGAACGGAAACCAGGAGATCCGTGGTTCAAATCCCCGCCATGGCATTGAATTTTTCATGTTGACTCTATCTTCCCGTAGGGGAAGGGATCCGTCCCTTTCAGCTGCCAAAGTGCGGGCGCTGCGGACTCTTAGCACTCGTGGTACCTCTGACGTTACTAGAGGAACCTCGGGCCGAACATCTGAGCCCCTCCTTCGGGAGTTGTTCGGATTGGGATGGTCTCGAGGGGGCAGTGTGTTCCCGATACCTGTGGGAATCGGGTACGTCTTCGGACGGGGTTGAGGGAAGCCATTAAGTCTCCCGCGTACTAGCCTGCAAAGCTAGCAGAAGGTGTGCTAGATCACCAGGCGGCCCCACCGATGTTTTTCGGTAGTCTTCACCTTGAGTGTTGACGCGCGTAAGTGGCGTATCCACTTCCATCTCGTCTTGAGTCCATAGGACCAGATGGGGGGGGGGGGGCTTGTTAGTCTCTAGGTCTTGCCCTATAAAGCCCCACGGAGGACGCCGAGCGCCCTTTGGGACAGCTCGGATACTCCCTTGTTGAAGGAGGCCTGGGTCTTGTTCCTACGGGTTCAAGGCTAATGGGAGTAGAGCCTCTGGACTCAACGTGTTGACTCTATCAAAAGCTTTAGCCTCTATACGACGAGTGTGGAGAAATGATTAATTTCCATCAATTAACTAAAATAATAAGAGTTAAGTGATGAAGCCTGGGACTTAAGTACTTACAATAGTAAGTCGCCACAAACGGTGTATCTCGGATGCGAGAGCCCCTAGTAGTCAACCGGGGACATATACGAGTCAACTGGGGAATTTAATGTCAGGACGGCACGTTGGCCATGGTAGCACAAAGGTTAAGAGCGACTGGACGGAAACATGGAGATCCGTGGTTAAAATCCCCGCCATGGCATTGAATTTTTCATGTTGACTTTATCTATCAAAAACTTTAGCCTATATACGACTAGTGTGGAGAAATGATTAATTTCCATCAATTAACTAAAATAATAAGAGTTAAATGATGAAGCCTGGGACTTAAGTACTTACAATAGTAAGCCGCCACAAACGGTGTATCTCGGGTGCGAGAGCCCCTAGTAGTCTACCGGGGACATATACGAGTCAACTGGAGAATTTAATGTCGGGACGGCACTTTGGCCATGGTAGTGCGACTGGACGGAGACCAGGAGATCCGTGGTTCAAATCCCGGCCATGGCATTGAATTTTTCATGTTGACTCTATCCATTAGAACTTCTAATTTGGTAAACTGTTTGTCTTGTTTAACAATTTTCGTCACAAAATGAGCACTCACGTGACAAGCTTGTAACATTAGTTCTCGACTCTGAGCGAAACTTTTACTTTCGAAAATGTCTTAAATTGACAATTATTTGAAAAAGGAATGCACATTAACAAGAATATTTCTAGATTCGTGTGAGTTGTTTCACAGTTACTACTAGGTGCACCAGTACTAGGTTTGTTAAGCGATATATTTACTAACTTTTAAAAAGCAGGTGTGTACTCTTAAAAGATCACCACTTTACTGAGTGCTGGGTACAAAATGCAACTGCGGCATAGCATGTGTGTGCTTTTCTCCACTGACAGTTAATTCTTTTCTTTCTAGTCAGGCGCCTTATCTCTCCGTATCTCCAAAACAAGATGTGCTACAAACATGGCATTTGGACAGTAATCCTCAGAAAAAATAGCTCTGTAACACTGGAGAAGCAAAATAACTATTTAATTGGTAACTTTAGAGCGCGTAAAGAAATTAGCCACATGCTTCGGCAGGGTTCTTCCCAGGCGACCGCAAAGTGAGATTTGTGGTGGACAACATGGCGCTGGGGCGGGTTTTCTCCGGGACCTCCGGTTTCCCCGCCATCTCATTCCACCGGTGCTCCATCTTCATCTCATGTATCATCAGTGTCACTGCCTGCGGTGCCGTATGTATTAAAAGCGGGCGTTAAACACTACACATTCATTCATGCTTCGGCAAAGCGAGCCATTATGAGTACTTAACTGTACAACGTTGCAGGCACCGCATTGGCTAGCAGCCATAGAACAGCCACGCCTAGACCGTCTTCTGTTCATTCCTATTTTGTAACTACCTTATACGATTCAGTTGGAGAATTTATTGTCATGTTGGCATGCTGGTCATGTTACGCAACACTAATAAATGTCAGCAAAACTTGGAATGAGAAGGTAATACTAATTATGTCAACATTCGTATAACTTAAGTTACTACACAATTGAGACATTTTAAATAACATAATTTACTTAGAATTTTGTACTATTTTTAATGTGTATTATGACGTCTATTAATCATTTCAGTTAAGTAATAATTTTTCTATAAGTCCACACACAATGCAGAGTAAGGAATTGGGAATATATTGGCTAAACTATGAGTAGAGCAGGCAATAAATGTTTTGGTATCAGAAGCTCTTTACAATTTCGGCTATTGGAAGTCAGCTGCTCTGTTTACAGCAAACATTAGCAAATACACATTCGCGCATATGCATAATCTTAAATGCTAATTGTGAACAGTTCTATAATTAAATGTTAATGTATGGGAAATGTGCAAATAAGGGAACAAAGCTGAAGCGAGGACAGCAAGAAAATTGTGACATAGGAACAGTATAATTATGGCGTATTCCCACCCGCCCTAATTTCCTGATAAATCAGTGTTCTTCGGCTCCATGATGATCCTCATTTGTCTGTCATTATTAAACTTTTATCTATAAAAACAAATGAGTACAGCTTTTTATGACGAATGGACTGGATAACTTACGTTATCATGACTAACGTAACGTGGATAAAATAATGTAAAGGAAAATGTAGTGGCAATTTTCAGTTTTGGTATAATAATTAGTATTAACTCTATAATAGGCTATTTGAATCCAAAACTCTTATACATTTAATACTGTCGCGACTGGCGGCATACGTACATAAAGAGACAATGCAGCGCGGAGATAAGAGCTTGTCGAAACAGATAAACATAGCGCGGAGATAAAAGGCTTGCCGAAACAGATAAAGTTAAATAACTCGAAGATTCTAGTGCCATCTTGTTCATTCTACAAGTACGAAAAAAGGTATATATAAGAAATCGTGACACGTCAGCTGGAGAATCGAAGTGGAAATTGGATTCGTGTGTCTGTTTTGAAAGTGAACTCTTTGTTGTGGTCAAACGACCTTGGAAGATTGTAATTGTGTATGTTACGTAATTCTGCTAGTGTAAGGGTTGACCAAAGTATATTTCTATGCAAATAAAGAACATTTTGAATTTCTGAAAATTGGACTTTTAATCCTACGAACTCACAGTCAAAATATTTTCTGCTAATACCTTTTTTTATCCTTTATTTCTCTGCTAACTTTTCATGTAGAAATTAAATGAACGATTGTAATGAAAATTAAATCCTCTTTTTCTTCATCTCTCCAAGGGCTAGGCAATGCTGCCTATTCCGGCTTAAACATGTCTGACCATCGTTTTCGTGGTCTTCCCGGATGTCTCTTTCCTCTAGGTTTATAGTTTATAACTCTTCTTGGGATCCTATCTCTCGGCATTCTCTCAATATGCTCTCTCCATTCATTTCTATAATTTATTATTTTTTCTTCTAAAGAACTTATTTCTATATCTTCTCTTATTTTTTCATTTGGAATTTTATCTAAAAGAGTACATCCCTTTACTGCTCTTAAAAATCTCATTTCGGCAGCCTGTATCTTGTTTTTGTCTGATTTTGTTAATGTCCATGTTTCAGAACCAAAAACAAAAGCAGGCACAGCCATTACTTTACAAAATTTCATCCGTGTTTCTTTTCTGGTTTTAGTTTTTAGGTTTCTATTTATTATGACGCATATTTGTTGAAACGTTGGTAATTTATTTTTAAAATCAGTTTCGTATTTATAACTGACATGTGTTCCCAAATATTTAAAACCCTTAACTTGCTCTAAGATAATATCATCAATTACTATTTTGGTTCTAACCGTGTCTTTACCTCGAAACGCCATTGTTTTTGTTTTATGTGTGGAAATTTTGAAATTTTAATTCTTACATAAATTCTGTAAAATATATACTGCTCCTTGCAGCTCGTCTGCAGTTTTACTTATAATTATTTGGTCATCCACAAATAGCATCGTCTTAAGAATAAAATTTGGTGCAAGATGAATGCCTCCGTTAATCTTAAATCTGAAAGTTAAATGTAGAGTTTATTTTTCACATAGAATAGAGGCTATGACCATCTTAAATGCTTTACTGGAAGTGGAGAAGCTTCTAATGGGGAACAAAATAAAACATCTCTGGTTTATTATAGAGTTTTTTAAAATCCCATTTAGTAAGTACGAACTGTTAACAACCTTGTAATTTAGGATATTATTATTACTATTATTATTACTATTATTATTATTACTATTATTATTATTATTATTATTATTATTATTATTATTATTATTATTATTATTATTATTATTATTATTATTATTATTATCATCATCATCATCATCATCTATTATTCATGTATGTGAGTTGGTTCCAACACGTCATTACATTACACTAAACATGAGGAAGAGATACGGGTTTGTTTACCAGTTTATGTTTCAGCTGTTAACACTACAAAATTCGATCTCTACTATAGAATTACAAAGATATTTACTATAGGATAACAAAGAAACGCATATGGCATTTGTTGACTTTGAAAAAGCCTTCGACAGGGTAAACCGATGCAAAATGTGGCAAATATTGGAAGAATGAGGATACCCACAACAATTAATAAAAATGATAGAATGCTTCTACTTCCAAACAAAAATAATTGTGAGGAACAATGGCAAAATTTCTAAAAAAAATTCTTACTAATCAGGGTGTCAGACATGGGTGTACTTTATCACCTACACTTTTTAGTATTTATATTGACAACCTAGTAAGCAAATGGAAGCTGCTAGTGAATGTAGGTTTTAAGATTTCAAATAAAAACTTTATAAATATTTTATTGTTTGCTGACGACTTAGTTATTATACAAAATAGTGAGTCTGCCCTGAAAAAACTCTACTTTTAAACTTAGAGAACTTTGTAAGCAATATAATATGAAAATTTATTTTATAAAATCAAAGGTAATGGCATTCATTGGGAAAGAGCCAATTAGAACAAAAATAGTTATAAATAATCGTTGCGTTGAACAGGTAAGCCAATTTGACTACTTGGGAAGTAATGTCTACAATGTCTATGATGTCTATGATGTCTACTATAAAATATGCAAAATTCAAAGAGTGTGTGGAACAATAAATAGAACATTTAGAAACAAAATACGTAAAAAACAAAATTAAAAGTTCTACAAAGTTATGGCTGTACCTATACTGACATACGGAAGTGAGACTTGGACGTTAACTAAAAAGCAACAGAGTAAAATACAGGCTTAAGAAATGAAATTCTTGAGAAGTGTGAAAGGAGAGGGACTTAATAAGAAATGAAAATATAAGAGAAGAGCTGGACATTTTTAGTATGAATGATAGGTTAAAAGATCTCAAACAAAAATGGAAGGAACATGTTGAAAGAATGCCAGATAACAGACTTACAAAATAAATATTACAGTATCATCCTAAAGGTAGGAGATCGGTGGGCAGACCCAGAAACGATGGCTGGAGGACTTCGAAGGCGGAACAGGCACTTGATTGCCTATGCCATGAAGTGAAGAAGAAGAAGAAGAAGAAGAAGAAGAAGAAGAAGAAGAAGAAGAAGAAGAAGACTATAGGATTACAAAATATCACATATCTTGTAAGTTGCACAGAGAGAAGAGTAAAGGATGAGGGTAATGGAAGAGAGAGAGTGATAGAAAACCAGAGTGATGAAGAGAACGTAAAGGCTACGAGGGTAAAGAGAGCAAAACGAATACAGACGGAGATATTAGCTATCTCCTTAACTTTCTTCTTCGATCTTCTGCGTAGGTTACAACCTGTAACAATTATGGAAGCGTTTGGGCCTTCAACGACCTCCGAGGTGTGTGTAAGTTACAATGCGTATTTTTGGTAGGTTGTTGATCTCGCGTCTTTGACAAGCAAACTCGTTTTTGGCAGCATTTCCAATTGAATCGTTTATTTCAAATACCACCTAAGTGCGCTTTTTCAACTTTCGGAAAACTAAAAAGCAAACTGTTTTGCAGTTTAAGCATAGGTCTAGCCCCCTTCAAATATTCTTTTACCAAATCAAAAACATGAAATAATCTGTTTTGTTTCTTCCTTTAAGTTTCTGAGTCATACATTTTAGAAAGAATTGCACTTAAATGCACTTCTGCAATAAATGAGTGTATCCAACGTGATTTTTTAAAAATTAATATTTAAATTAAGTCAAACCATTATTTTTTACCTGTTTTTGTATCAAAGGTAAGTAATAGACACACTTTAGGGTATGTATGACTGAAATTTCATGAAAATCCTGAAAATAACGACTTTTTTTATTTTAATTCTATAAAATAATTTAGACATTCCCGAATATGAAAAATGCATAATTTGCCTCCGGACGCCATTTTTAAATGCTTATTTAAATGTCGGTGGCCTTTAAACTCTGTCAGAGTCACGCCCTCTTTTGCCTACATCCACATTCTTTGTCTGTTTTCCGTTCTTAAATTTTCAATTCAAGAAAAGAAAAATAAGGCTTTCAGTCAAAATAGTTCCTAAAATGTTGCCAATATATCAGAGGCTGGCTTCTACAACATTACTAGAGAGGTGCAAAACAGGAAAAACACAGAATGCCAATGAATCTTTGCATCATGTCATATGGAATAAGTGCCCAAAGGAAGTTTTCATAACAAAACAAAAATTGGATCTTGCTGTTATTAAAAGCATCAGTGAGTTTAACAGGGGTAGTCTTAAGTCATTTGAGCTGCAGCAAAATATCAGAGGTGAAAGTGTAGTAGACTCAGCAAGGAAAACTTCAGTGCAGCGAGATCAGACTCGTATCCTGCAAAGCAAGAAGCGAATTTGTGCAGAAGAAAAGCAACATCTAAAGAAGAAAAAGGTGGAAAATGCAGCAACAGAGGAGAGGAAAAAGAAATCTGAGGATCCAACCTATCAGCCTGGTGGATTTTAATGTGAGTTATGCAATCAAATCTTTAATCGCTGTTTTCTCAATGTTCATATTTTCAGCATTTTTCTTCCTGTAAAATGCTCCTTGCGATGCAGTTTTTGTACTACATTCATGAAATTTCCTACATAGGTTCAGAATATCATGAGGAATGGAAATTGCCCTAGGTTTTATTGTGAAATGTATATAAGCATATATTTTTAATTTTCAAACACAAAACTTACAGTTTTTTAGACCAAAAAAGAATATTTGTAAATTAAAACATTTTTGTGACCTAAACTAAAGGAGACACAGAAAAACCCAGAGCAATTTCAAAAAGTATGTGCATTATAAACATAGGGTTAAAATATTAGACCAAAATTCCAAATATTTTGTCGCAAGGGACTTTTTTAGTGACGTAACAAAAAACATACAAAATTTATAATAATTTCTAAACTGCTGGAGAAAAATGGTTTAAATTTAGGTTGTAACAATATACTACACCTATGGTGTAATTTTGAAAAAGCTAGCATTATTAGTTCAGAATTTGACAATTTCAGTCATACATACCCTTAAGTATAAAAAAGAGTGTTTTTGTTACGCCTAAATCGAAAAATACAAGTAGGCTACATGCTACAGCATGTCTATATACAAATATCTGGCCTTATTCATTTATTCTGCTTATAGCAAGTCTTCTGGCAACTCCTAGTCAGTTGTTGGTCATTGGATGATATTGTCATAGAAGGCATCATATTGTGACTTTGTGGGTTCGTGAAATTAAAATTCCGATTGCACCACTCAAAAATGTTCTTTATTTCCACCGAATTACAGTTGAACACTTGCCGATTACACAGAATTACGTAATGCACACAATTACAATCCACCAGTTCATCCGTTATAGTTCCACTGCACTCTCACAGTTACGTACACTCTTCCGATGCACGTACACAGTCTTCTCGTCCGTTCACTAGCACGGTGCTCCTACGCTGTTCGCCAAACACTGACCCACTCACTCACTGCAGCCCTTTTTATAGGAATATCACTGTTTTCTAGAAGTCTCTCGTTTCAGTGAATCACCGCGAAGGTTCCAGACGGCAGGGGAAGGAGGAAGAGGCGGCCAGCGATAAGTGACACTTCCCTAAACATCCCCTCAGTTAGTGACTGAGATTAATGGGTGGGTGTGGTCCGGATGCCTCTGGTCCCTTACTCAACTGTCGCTGGTCGTGCTTTCCGATAATTGGGTGACAATATCCAATAGTGTATTCCATCATCTTTTTATATCGCCTATTTCTTATTTTTTTCCTTCTTCTTTTTTATTGGGAACTAAAACTAAAACTCTCACTGTGCACAACCCGATAAGTTTTAAAATTTGTTATAGCCTACAAAAATGATTAGCTAAAAGTAAAATATAAACGTTTAAAATAACCTTGGTAAAATAAAAGTAAACATACCTTCCCCAAAGGATAAGCTTTCTCTGTTGGTGGCTCCGAAGGGCTGGCAGATTTTAGCAATGTGAAGATAGCTTTTGTTATTCCACCAACGAATTCGCTTGCGACCACATTTCCCGGAGTATCCTTGTTGTAGAGAAACTGTTTCTACTTGAACACTTTGAATGGCTGCTTATTTTCTTTGGGTACTTTCCTGCGTGATGTTTCGTCCGAATTTGGCATTTTCTTATATGATTTGGGCCACCACTTTTTGAAACTAAGAACATCCTCTGATGAAAGCTGATATACAGTAAATGGGCCAGACTTGCTAGCTTTTAGCATGAGCTCTGCATATTCATCAGAAGTATAAATCCTATCCATCTTTCTCAATAAACGCTTTATCCTTCCAAAATCTGTCACATGAGGAAAATGAGTGGCCATGTACAGGATAGTTGTGAGTCATTGTCACAGCGAGTCACAAAATACTTGATCTCATCAAGGCCGCCAACCGTTACGAGTGAAATTTACCGCAGAAAGAGCCTAAGCGACGGCGCTTGGATTCTTTCTGAAATAAAAAGATTATTTTCAAGGCTGAAAATAGCATTTCTGATATGAAACATAGGTTATTTCTGTACTAAAAGATATGCTTACCTTTAAACTGTACAGTGCCACCAAAACCACATATTTTTTATATTTTGTCTCTTAGGTGGTTCTGAAATAAACGATTCAATTGTTTCTCGTTTAAATATATGAATGTCGTATTTATATAAAATATTTTTCATTGAATGCCACATTTCTATCTTTAAAATGTTTTTTTAATTCCGATTAAAAATTAGTACATTAATTACAGAACTTCCGTGTTCTTATTCCACGTTTCACTTTCATAAATTATTCAATTTAAATAACTATATCTGGCAGTTAATCTGATAGAACTAAATGACCCCTTCAGTGTTGTCGTGTGCTAAAATTCCCTAACGTTTAACTTCACGTGCCGATAGAATGGGATAGCGTAGTATCAGGTTCACTAAATGTACAGCGTATGTGGAGAGTACATAACAGGTGTATACGGATGAGAGGGGCAGGTGCCTACCAACATGGCAATGCATTGTTCTGTCCCCGAGTCTTCACGACGTCCTCTCATTGAGGATGATGTATTTCCTGCGGCTCTCTGCTGAGCATCTTTGTAAGAGCTAGTTTCAAACAACAGGGGTCAGCTGCCTTAAAGCTCCTGTACCATATTTCATCTAAGGTAAATGGGCAGCTTATGCAGTGGAGGGCCAATTTTGCAATTGTACCTCGTCATTAATGATCGAAATAAATTCGTTACTTATCAAGGGCAGAGTTATTTTGTAAACATTCTGTCAAAGCTCATCTTATAAGCCACAGGACTGATGTATAACAGAACTTTGATTTTGAAACGAAGTCGGGTATATAATGTTTCACCTTTACTATGACGTACTTCCTATTAGATGACGTAGATGACGTATTTTATTCCATCCAAAAATTCGATGTCGAGATATCCCTGGAAATACGAGAGCTGTTCAATAAAGAATGATCACCTTTTTTTTTTTTGACAGCGTACCTTTACTCATCCTCATAATTTTGCTGGTCCTTCTCAAAATAGCATCCCCTGAATGCGATTCACTTATCCCAGCGTTTCTGCCAGTCTTCAAAAACATGCTGGAAACAATTTTTGAGAGATCCTTCAAAATCGCCTCCGCAACCTTCACCACTGCTTCTGATGATGGATAATGCCTCCCACGAAGGCGTTTCTTCAAGTTAGGGAATAGAAAAAAGTCACATGGGGATAAATACGGACTATAGGGAGGGTGAGGGATGCACTTCACGTTTATTTTTGCAAGATATTCAGCAACAATATTCGCAATATACAGACGCGCATTTTCTTGGTGCAGTACCCAGCCTGCTTCATGGAAATGTAGCCTTTTGCGACTGATATGGACTTGTAATGTTTACAGGACATCCCTGTAGTATTGTCCAGTTACTGATGTGTGTGCAGATACAAGATGCTGATAAACCATTCCATGAATATCAAAACTTTCCAAGAAGAAGCAACCACTTTTGCTTTTTTGGGGGTTGGTGATGAAGGATATTTCCACACTGAGATTTGCTGCTTGCTCTCAGGATCAAAATGATGTAACCAGGTTTCATCTGCACTGATTACGTTTGAAAGAAACTCCGGATCTTCCTCTAACATCAACTTTAACTGCAGTTACCTCCATTGCAGTGGTAGGCGATACTGAACATGTTTGAACTTGCCTGGTTCTCACAGGTAGGAACTAGGAGTACCAACACTGAAACTGCTACGGCGTGTTTGTTTCACATTAATCTAATATACAGAATATAATAAGATTTAATTTTAGTGCGAAAAATTATGATCGTAAAAAATTATGATATTTCTTTATTGAACAGCCCTCGTATATGATTCAAGTTCCACTAAGTTCAAAGAAGGCATTTTTGTAGAACGTACTTACTTGTGTGTTTGACTGTTCAGAACATAACTTAGAAAGAAAGTTCCAAACTACCTTTATATGGAAAATTCATCGAAAATTTAGATCTTTTAAAAAAGATACCTCTAACGGTATTGATTAATGACTGTATGTGACAATTATTTTTAAATCTATACGTTGAATTTTCTGGAAACAGCATCTGATAACTAGTAAACCATATTATGTAGACAAACATTTTAGTTCACAAAATATGGATGAAGCTTTCGTTTAAAATACTGCTTTTGAGACCCACTAAGCCCAGGAAAAGCGTTTCAAAGAAAGGTCCTAACGTGCTTGGATATGTGGACAGCAGAAATGTAAAACAATATTTTGGTTAAGTAAATTATCCTCTAAACATATGGCTAGGAGTTTTTGAAGACAATTCCACCACTGCAAACTATTCTTTATTCGGAAAATATTTAGTTTTATCTTATTTTATCAAAACTGGCTCTATAAATTTTATTAAAATAACATTTGTTTAAAATATCTTCGTGAGAAATCTTGTTTTGTGCGAATGCCCTTCATTTCTTGCTCAATTGGTATTACAATCGAGACACGAAAGTTGCACTGCTCAGATCACCTAGATATATTTGAAAGCCACAATTAATTTCAGTAACTTGTATTTGGAATGAGCCAGTTTTGGGATATCAGTTATTAATGGTTTGAATTCTTCAGACCTTTATCATTTTAAAGGCCTGTTGATATACAGAATTTCTGGCCATTGATGGAAAATATGTGAAATTGTAAGGCCATACTATCATTATTATTCTGGTTTGCTATATTTATGAACCACTTGTATGCATACTTACACTTTATTAATTAATTTGTTATTGAATATTAATTACATGTGGAGTCTACCTGTAGTGACTGTAGTCACCAAATTGTTAAGGATAACAGACGAAAACTTATTTTATGGAATTATCTCAGCTCAAATAATCTCTTATAACAAAATTGTTCTCATTTTCATTTTTAAAAAGTAATTTTATGCATTTCTTGAATTTTTCGTAAATATTCCTGTTATATTTTCTTCGTCTTTATTGAACTACGTTATCGGGTAACTATAACGTATAGGCAGAAAACAAAGTAACAGATTTGTAACATTCCATTGTAATATGCGATAAATAGGATATACATATTCCGAATTATGTTATTTTTAAAATGTTGCACCTTTTAAGTTTTTTTTTTTTTTTTTTTGTGAACTTCTGTGATTTTAGTTTTTAACACTACCAAAAATTGTGACATAAATAGCTTATGGTCGTTTATATCGTTATCATATAAACCCAAAGTGCCTAGAAACAAAAACATTACTGGACAAAAAAGATTAAATGTCACAATACAATCACTTTCTTTACCAAGTGTAGTTACAATTTTTTCCTTAAGAGGAAAGAAAGAGAGATAGAGGGTCTGAAAACGAACAGAAGCACCTTTCTTAAATACTTTTTTCACTCTTCGGAATGACTTTAGTATAGTACGCAATTTTTTCTAAATGGATGAGAAAGACCTTTACTAGATAATATGAATATTCCTAAATAAAATGCGTGGTGATGGATGAGTTTTGTAATCCCGGATTAATAACTAAAATAATAAATAACGTGAAATAGAAAAAAGCAAATATTCTGACATATATCTCCATAACACTTCCCTTGACAGTTGATTTCCAGATGTCACGAAAAGTATGCAAAACAATTTGCTCTGCTGAAGTAAGTGCGCAAATACTAAAGATTTCGAAGTTTCGTTATGAAGAGCTTGGTAATTCCATGAAGGAAAGAGGCACTTACGGTCCAGCCTCGTTCCCTGTCTCCTTTCTCTATAATCCAATACTTATGTGTTTGTTACGATTTCTGGCAGAAAGTTATTTCAAGCGAAACAAAAGAATGGCAAATGCATTAACAATATACGTCATGAATTAACGAAAGAAAGCCGGTAAATGTGGTGCGTAAAACATGAAACTACATCATACACCATGCCGATATGCTTTAATGATCCCACCGTTTTTGTTGTTGGTTTTTTTTTTTTTCGTTTTTTCCCCCATATTTTTCTCCGACTACAAAGTGTGATACATTAGGTATTCTCTTGCGAAGCATTTGCCTTGAAATATAATACAAACCTTGAAGTTGAAGCCTTCAGCCTGGCGGTAGCGTTGCCATTTCTCGATTGTAAGGGTCTTCGGTGCGAAACCCGACGCTGACTTGACATCATAGGCTTCCCCTTACTTATCACTTGAGCTTGTTAGCAGTAACTAAAACCCATGGGGCTCGTATTACATTCTAGACTCTATATCTCTTTGTTCATGATTTCAGTGGGGTAACCTAACCTAGAGAAATAAATCGGCGGTGGGAGCAAACCTAATTATATAAAACAGGCCGCATCAGTAGAAGTGGTAGAGTAGTGGCAGTAGTAGTAGTAGTAGTAGTAGTAGTAGTAGTAGTAGTAGTAGTAGTAGTAGTAGTAGTAGTAGTAGTAGTAGTAGTAGTAGTATTAGTAGTAGTAGTAGTAGTGGCAGTAGTAGTAGTAGTAGTAGTAGTAGTAGTAGTAGTAGTAGTAGTAGTAGTAGTAGTAGCAGCAGTAATAGTAGTACAGTTGCGCTGACCATGGATTTATCTTTGGTAATATATACCTCTCAGACAACGCACTGATTACTTTACGTGAAGCGAACATATATCTGTCATTTCTGATTCCTGCGAATTCCTAGGCGTTATCTGAGAGGTTTCTGTTAACAAAGATAAAGCCAGGGTAACCGTTCTACCAGCGCGACTATACTAGTCCTCCTCCTCCTCCTCCTCCTCCTCCTCCTTCTTCTTCTTCTTCTTCTTCTTCTTCTTCTTCTTCTTCTTCTTCTTCTTCTTCTTTTTAGGCAGGGGAAAATTCTTCAAAAGACCCCGATCTTGGCGAGTTGGATTCTTAGCAACTAAAAAAACCCTGCTAGCCACAAGAAACTTCTTCCTGGAACTACCATAGGTATTACTTCAAGAAGAAAGGCGAAAGATGGTCGACGTACTAAAGTACCAATGAAAGGTGAAGCAGCAGTAGCAGTGGTAGTAGTAGTAGTGGTAGTATTAATAGTGGTAGTAGTAATAGTAGCAGTGGTGGTAGCAGTAGTAGAAGAAATAGGAATAGTAGTAGTGGTGGTAGTAGAAGAAGTAGTAATAGTAGTAGTGATAGTAGTAGTAGTTGTGGTGGTAGTAGTAGTAGTAGAAGAAGACTCCTTTTATCACCGCAAATAAATAACAAAACAAAAAATATACTACTGCAAGAGATATCTCAGTAAGAACTTGGCAAATACAATGGAATTTAGAAATTGAAACAGCTCAGTGGACAGATTTATTACCGGAGATAGAAACCGGCTAAATGGTGTTACCAAAGCAAAAGAGGGAAAAATAAACATGCCTAGTCTATACGATAAAATAATACTTAAGTAGTTGTAATATCTGTAAGTTTTGAATTAAACAAACTAAAAAATGTAACTTCTCATTGATACTTAAATATTAATAAAAGCTCGCTCCAAATTTTATATCTTAACAGTTTTATATCTCGCTCCAACTTCCTCCAATGATTCTAGCTTCTTTCTTGACCATATCACTTTAGAAAGTTCTAGGTCTGCCTCCTTTTCTATTTATTCCTGGTGGATTCTATTCTAAAGCAGGTGTAGCAATACTGTCAGATCTCTCCTCAACGCATGCTCAATCCTTTTCCATTTTAAAGCTTAACTTCTCTCAATATTTCATGTTAGGCAGCAGTCTTTCACAGATCTTTGCTTCTACTACATATGCCTATCACATGCTCTGTTTATCAATAGTTTGAGCTTCTTTCCAAATGCACCTGTGGTTTTCCAGGTTTGGCAATGAAAACCCGAAATAGATTTTACATTTGCATTGAAGATTTTCAAACTTAAACATTTACTTGGATTTGCAGCTGGTTGAGAGAAGACAAACTTCGCTTTCGTAATGTTGATCTTTAGATGTAGAAAATTTATTCAGCTACTCGTTATTAGATCTAACATTATACTCGCTACAAAATGTTGTGGTTATATGTACATTTATGTACTTTATTTTTTGAGGACATTCTTAAAAGCATATTCTTTTTCTTCTAAACGTTTACACCAATTTTCAGAGCTATCCGTATAAAATAAAAGTTCATGTACCATTGCAATATTTAGTTAATTTAAAAAGCCCATATTGAGAAACTTCTTAGATGAACTCCTAACCTTAAAAATAAAACGGTTAACACTTAAAGATTTATAATAAAAACCTAGATTACAAAGATATCCCATGAAATATTTAATTAACATCAATCATAGATATAGATTACAAAATAACGACAAAGCAATAATGATTTTTCTACTTTTAAAGGGGCTGCCGGTTGATCCACATGTAAATTTTATTTAACTTTCATTGTGACATCCTTTATACCTACACACTGTATTTCTTCGCCCATCTCGGTAGCATAGACGGTAGAGTCTGCTTCATGTACAAGTAAGAGGTACCGAGTTCGAATCCTGGTCACGGTGAGTTACTTGAATAAGGCTTTTCCGGAGTTATCCCCTACTCTGAATGGTGAATGTCTGGTAACTCTAGACTCCATGGACGTCGGTCTCATTTGAGCATCATTTCACCCATTTCAATCTTCGTCCGATATGACTTAACGTTGGAGGACTTAAATTAACAAAAAAATTAATATATGTGTTGTTAATTCTTTCATAATTTGTATTCCAACTGTTAGCTCTTCAAAAATCTTACGACCCTCTACATAATCCTAAAACATCATATTTCCTATATGTTTCACAAACATTAGCAATGTTCCGCCGATTTAGAGGGATTTAGCTACCGACTTAGTTTCACGAGTTCCAGCTATAGCTCTATGTTTGCATTCAGATCGTCTTTAAGAGTCCATAGTTATGATAATTTGTATAATTGGTCTTTTAATGCAAATCTCCCATACATTTCTTAAGTCACTGCAGCTTGCTGCAACCATCTCAACCTACCTTCGGCCTGAATGATGACGAAAAGTTAGGAATAGTTTTTTTTTAATATTTTTTATGGTCGTTATGACTGCTTGGTATTAACGCCACGCATTTCACAATTTTATAACTGCCCCATTATTTCAACATTTTCACGAAATCCAAAATTTATATTTTATCATACAGATTAGTATTCTTAAGAAACTTTAAAGCTTCTTTTATTTTTCCTGGTTTTCCATTTCACTGGAGAAATCAGAGATACTGGTTTGTTATCCTGCTGGATGCATTATGGGCAACCCTCGGTGATGTGTTGGATGGTTAATGATTAGTTGCAGCTGGCTTACACAGGAGACCTTTTCTTTCCCTACGAAAAGAGTTCCTCAGTTTGCAGTGGCCAATACTGAGGCTGGAGATGATTATTTTATATTCGTTAATCTGAGTATTTTTGAATGTTGAATTATTTGGAAACAGTTGGTATAACTTGAAGAGGTTCATGCAGTGATAGCCACTGTCTTCCATTTCTGCACGAAGGCTCGTTTGATGCAGGTGATAACATCTTGGGGCGAGGAGGGTCACTTACAGGAAGTCTGAATGCTTCTTTAGCGCTCTCGCTGACCATTTCTTATGAGTATATAAGAAGCAATCATTTAAGAATACCTTTCAATTGTGTCTTTAATTTTCTAGCACAAGAAATAATGTATTGAGGGAGCTCAGATTTCCGTGTGGTTCATAAAGGACTTAGGAATCAGAGGAAATGGTGAAGTAGGCTATTTGGGGGGGATATTTATATGTAAAAGAAGTTCTTTAATGGACAAGACTTAACCAAAAAGCAAGTAGATAAGTAAGGTGTAAAGTATTACATACTCGGGATGAAGGTTAATGTAGTAGTCGGGGCAAGAAAAGGTGCGTGTGACATTCTTACGTTTCAGTGCATATATACACAGTATACAGTCAAAATTCTAAAGAGAAAAAATTTTGCCAGAAGGTATTAGTTTCACAAAAAGGGACCAAGTAAAATTTTTTCCATACTGCACTATTATATTTTCTTTTTTTGAAAGCCGTGGCCCAATACCATTTCAAAACTAATTTCGTTTTCTTCCAGGATATAGCGAAACACTGGAGAAAGTTTGTAAATGCATGAGAACACAGATAGGAGAAGATACATCTTACGTTTTGTTTGTGATAAAATAATAAAAGGATAATATTATAAAGATATTATGTCATGACAAAGAAGTTAAGTTGGGAATATAGAAGGCTGGTTTGATAACTAACAAGGAAACCATAAAATATTAATGAAAAGGGGAATTTACAAATTTAACTCTAAATATCTCGACTATAATAAAAATACTGCATTACAAATATTTAGGCATTATGATTTGTAAATTATAGGGCAGAAAAATAAATTCAAAATAGGACAGAATAGCGATTTTCTTATTAAATCGAATACTATGGGATACCAAATAACGAATAGGAGAAAGTAGTATATTTATGATTCAATACATTAGACAATAACAAAAAGTAGTTATGAAATTATGCCAATACAAATAAGAGAAAAAAAGGGCATTATCAGCAATGACATTTGAAGCATCAAAACTTCTAGGATGTAAATAATGGAGTAAATCGAGGTTAATGGAAGTGCAACAACCTATTATAAATGAAATTAAAACAAAAATAACCTTTATTGTGTGATAGTGTGAGAAAGATGGGAAGAAAACATTGCCAACGATGATCTTATGGCACCTAAGAAGTAATGTTTTAATGGAGTGCAATAAGAAAAACACTCCCAAACAAATTCATGGGAAGATAAGCTTAGAGATAAGAGTGCGCAGAGGATGTAGATACAAAATGATGACATAGAGAAGTTCTTTGTGACGATGCTACAAACTTTAAGGGAAGATAACGACACTGTATTATTGGAATTCATGTTTATAAAGGCTTCATTTGTTAAGAGCTTTGTGTTATAACTTCTTGCAGCATATTAGGTATTTAAATAAAGTTGTTTGCTGCAGAAACCTTAGTAGTATAGAACTGTTGCCGCTAGCCCTTTCACCGATATGGACGTCGTATGCCCCAAACAGATATGGACTTGTATAGACGTCCTGCACATACATGCATTTAATGCTCATTTAACGCCAATTATTTTAAACTTCCTATTTTACAACAAATTTAAATTAGTTCTACAAGGACTGTAAACGTACCCTTAAAGCTTTATTTTTGAATTGTACACCTCAAAACCTGGATAAACACCCAAGGGCACATCTGCAGATTCAAGTCAAATAATATTGGTTTCCTTGCGAACTTCTTTTTCGCAACACACTACACATTTTCGAAATGGTTACAACTTGTTTGGTTGTGGGTGGTATCCTTTTAGGAAGATGTTTTCTCTCAACTATGAGGGCTGATTCTTACACCCCAGTATAATGAGGCCTCTGAGTATTATAATACTGTGACTTTGTGGGTTCGTGAAATGAAAAGTCCAATTGCACCACTCAAAAATGTTCTTTATTTCCACCGACTTACAGTTAAACACTTGACAATTACACAGAATTACGTAATGCACACAATTACTATTCACCAGGTCGTCCGTTACAATTCCGCTTTGCTCTCGCAATTACGTACAATCCTCCGATGCACGTACACAGTCTTCTCGTCGTACACTAGCACTGCACTCTTACGCTGCTCGCCAAGAACTGACTGACTGACCCAATTCACTCACTGCAGCCATTTTTATAGCAATATCACTGTTTTCTAGAAGTCTCTGGTTTCAGTGAATTACCGCGAAAGTTCCAGAGGACAGGGGAAGGGGAAAGAGGCGGCCAGCGACAAGTGACACTTCCCTTCAACCCCCCAGTTAGTGACTGAGATTAATGGGAGGGTGTGGCTCGGCTGCCTCTGGTCCCTTCTCAGCTGTCGTTGGCCGGGCTTTCCGCTAATTGGGTGACAATACGCAATTAGGTTACGTGCTTCTTATACGCGCAAGTACAGGTAGATGAATGTCTTACATGAATTTAAAGCTCTGAAAATTACTAAACAATTATGCATGGTTACATCCAGTGGTATAAAAATACTTTATACCATTTAACTGATTTCCGTAAAGAGGGATAGCTAGTAATAGCTGATCCACATCGCCTATATGTGACCCGCCATTTCCCCAAACAATGGAGTAGCATGCCATTTATAGACCAGTATACGTCACTGCTACCTATATCCTAAACTTCTCCTTCATAATCACACAACAAATCTTCCAGATTTTCTACAGTAATATCAGAAGCCTGTACATCATACCCAAGCTAATTTATTTGCTACATTACGGGGATAAGCCACAATTTCAAATGTGCCATTCATTTAGCCCTTGATTGCTATATGAAATCACTCTGAACACAGAGAGAGTATAAATAACTAAAATACTGAGCGAAAACAGCTTCATAAGGCTACCAGAAACTTTGCTTGAGAAACACTGTAATAACAGATGCTGACAGAGAGTTTTCTTTTCAGTGTAACGCAACATATACTCGTATGACTTTCGCTTGGTATAGCATAAATAAACTAAACTTGAACCGGAGAAGTCGCTTGCGTAGCTATATATACATTGGTTCGTATACACACAAAACAAAATGATTCAAATATTAGGCGCGTTTGGCGCAAAGAATGGCTTGCAAAGTGGAACAAAGTAGTGAAATTTCGACGATTTATTAATGTAGCCTCTAATTTATTGTTACTATAGATGAATACTGCCTTTAATGAGCTTTAAACCAGTTTTTGTTTCGTTTAAATAACTTAATACATACGGAAGATACGGAATTTTATTTATGATGCATTTTTGCAGCATTTAACAATTTAAATGTCTTGTTCTGTTTACTGCGTATCCTTTTCCGGCCACTGAAGGGTTTAAATGGCCATCGGCGAAGCGGCTAGCTATGACAATTGACAAATATGGAAAATATATTCAGGATTTGCTATAGCCGCCGGAGATACAAGATTCCTGTCACTTCAGTTCTCTGTATTATATATTAACATTAAACATACTTAATTAGTATTCTGTACACATTTGCCATACACATACAGATTTTCTGTACACATATAAGCGACTGATCAAAAAAGAATTTAAAATGTGTACATTTCTTTTATAAAATCAAAGGTAATGGCATTCATTGGGAAAGAGCCAATTAGAACAAACATAGTTATAAATAATCGTTGCGTTGAACAGGTAAGCCATTTTAACTACTTGGGAACTGATGTTAGTTATGACAAGGAATATGTCTACAACAAAATATGCAAATTTCAAAGAGTGTGTGGAACAATAGATAGAACATTTAGAAACAAAATACCTAAAGAAACAAAATTAAAGTTCTGCAAAGCTATGGCTGTACCTATACTGACATACGGAAGTGAGACTTGGACGTTAACTAAACAGCAACAGAGTAAAATACAGGCTTCAGAAATGAAATTCTTGAGAAGTGTGAAAGGATGCACGAAGAGGGACTTAATAAGAAATGAAAATATAAGAGAAGAGCTGGAAATTTCTAGTATGAATGATAGGTTAAAAGATCTCAAACAAAAATGGAAGGAAGATGTTGAAAGAATGCCAGATAATAGACTTACAAAACAAATATTACAGTATCATCCTAAAGGTAGGAGATCGGTGGGCAGACCCAGGAAACAATGGCTGGAGGACTTCGAAGGAGGAACAGGCACTTGATTGCCTATGCCATGAAGTGAAGAAGAAGAAGAAGAAGAAGAAGAAGAAGAAGAAGAAGAAGAAGAAGAAGGAGAAGGAGAAGGAGAAGGAGAAGGAGAAGAAGAAGGAGAAGAAGAAGAAGAAGAAGAAGAAGAAGAAGAAGGAGGAGGAGGAGGAGGAGGAGGAGGAGAAGGCGGAGGAGAAGAAGAAGGAGAAGGAGGAGGAGAATAAGAGGAAGAGGAAGAGGAAGAAGAATAAGGAGGAGAAGGCGGAGGAGAAGAAGAAGAAGAAGAAGAAGAAGAAGAAGAAGAAGAAGAAGAAGAAGAAGAAGAAGAAGAAGAAGAAGAAGAAGAAGAAGAAGAAGAGAAGAAGGAGAAGAAGGAGAAGAAGGAGAAGAAGGAGAAGAAGGAGAAGAAGGAGAAGAAGGAGAAGAAGGAGAAGAAGGAGAAGAAGGAGAAGAAGGAGAAGAAGGAGAAGAAGGAGAAGAAGGAGAAGAAGGAGAAGAAGGAGAAGAAGGAGAAGAAGGAGAAGAAGGAGAAGAAGGAGAAGAAGGAGAAGAAGGAGAAGAAGGAGAAGAAGGAGAAGAAGGAGAAGAAGGAGAAGAAGGAGAAGAAGGAGAAGAAGGAGAAGAAGGAGAAGAAGGAGAAGAAGGAGAAGAAGGAGAAGAAGGAGAAGAAGGAGAAGAAGGAGAAGAAGGAGAAGAAGGAGAAGAAGGAGAAGAGAAGGAGAAGGAGAAGGAGAAGGAGAAGGAGAAGGAGAAGGAGAAGGAGAAGGAGAAGGAGAAGGAGAAGGAGAAGGAGAAGGAGAAGGAGAAGGAGAAGGAGAAGGAGAAGGAGAAGGAGAAGGAGAAGGAGAAGGAGAAGGAGAAGGAGAAGGAGAAGGAGAAGGAGAAGGAGAAGGAGAAGCAGAGCAGAAGGAGAAGCAGAAGCAGAAGGAGAAGGAGAAGGAGAAGGAGAAGGAGAAGGAGAAGGAGAAGGAGAAGGAGAAGGAGAAGGAGAAGGAGAAGGAGAAGGAGAAGGAGAAGGAGAAGGAGAAGGAGAAGGAGAAGGAGAAG
>JAUKNK010000541.1:0-48218 GCA_030765055.1 Mantis religiosa | reverse complement strand
AAATCGATAACAGCGAATTTCTAGAATATCGCTGACAAAAAAAAAAAAAAAAAAAAAAAAAAAAAAATGTTTGTTTTGTTTGTTTCATCGAATCACATTCTCAGGGTACTAAGTTTTTGTCCTCAACATATGGCTGATTAGTTACATAAACTAGCTTCTGAATGAAAAATAATTTGCAGGATATTCAGATATACATTTTATTATTCAAGAAAGTGCATTTAAGAGCTATTCGTTAGGGCCGTTTTTAAGACAATAAATAGATGCAAAGCAAATTAGGGTTGGGGACTTTTCTTTTAATTTCCATGTCGCATACTCATATTACTCGTAAATAGCAAACGTGACATTGCGCTAACGTTTGAATCTGAGTCATGTTATTTAACTACATATATGTATTCAGGGAGCCTCCTTCAATAATTCTGATATTTAACGATTCAAAGCAAAAACAACCGTTATCTTTTAAATTGTTGCAGGAGAAAAATTTATATAAAACAAATTGTGCGCTTTAAAGAGAGTACATTTTTCCTGCAGAAAAGATTACCCATTGCGGTTAATCCGTTATTCAAAATTCCTTCCCAACTAATTTTCTAGGCTATTCCCAGAAAATTTATGATGTATACTTCATATGTACGCAAGTATCTTAAACAGACGGTACTCTATTCAAGTCATCAGAACTTTGGCAGCATAAAAAATAAACATTTTCGCGTAAAATGAATTTGATGCACAGGATTTTCTTGAAAATGTTCCTGTCGCATATTTCGGAGATCAACTAAGATACCAGTTGGTGTTTGGCGTCTCGTTTTTCCTTTATCACGTATTTACAATAAGTAGAGGAAGTATTGCATTCCACCCAAAAATAATCCGCCACAGACTTCACCGAAAATAAAAGTTATGAGACTCCGTAAATGATGATGATGATGATGGTGATAATAATAATAATAATAATAATAATAATAATAATAATAATAATAATAATAATAATAATAATAATAATAATAATAATAATAATAATAATAATAATAATAATAATAATAATAATAATAATAATAATAATAATAATAATAATAATAATAATAATAATAATAATAATAATAATAAATTTCGCGTCCAAAAGTACTCTTGAAGAGGAGAATTGGTATAAAATTTTCATTTTCTTACACACATATTTAACGATATTGGTTAATATCCCTTATGATTAATATGACGATGTCAAAAGAATGTGTATATTGTAATTTCTAGGGACAGCTTCGGAAGTCCTCTTCATTCTGGATGACTTTTGCTGCATAATAATTACCAATTATTGGTAAACCATCGGAGACAGGCCAAGTCTTCCTACACAATAAACGTTAACGCACACAATCTATATCAAAGGCCCTTTTTTGTAGAGTTAACCATTATCGAGATATTCCTTATTACTGGCTTGGATTTTCGAAAATTTAATCGTTTTATCAAATAGAAAGTCGTTAGTTTTATTTATTTATTCTGGTTGTTAGGGAGAGGGAATTTCTGAAACCATCACAAAGCTGCCATCCTGCTGTGTTCCTCTATTCTCATTGTACCCATAAGGAAACTTCAAATAAAACATTTTTACAAATGCTAATCTCGATTGCTATGAAGAAAATTAAAGAAAAACAGTTTGTAAAATGGTACCTATGCATAAGAATGAATAGAGTTACGTGAGTGTACACGTTAAACGTCTTAGTGATCCTGCTCACAAGGACCCTCGTACAAACCGCTTCTTTTTTGGGGGTTTAATAAACTTCAAAATGAGAATTTCTAGTAAGATTTAGACATTGAAATGTTGGATGGAACATACCTACCGTGGTTAAACGGCAACCAAACTAAGAAGGAATAATAATTCAATATGGCCACGTCAATGTTATTCTTTAGAAAAGCACCAGTACTATTCTAGAGTCACTTCGGAAGTTTCTTTCAGCGCTTGAACTATTAAAGTTACAACGTTATAATTGCTTTTATTTCAAAGTGGAATTTATAGAGCTTTGCTACGCAACTAGGAGGCAAGAATGCGGTCGGAAATAGGCTCATTGACACAATGGCAAGCAAATGTAATGGAGCTGTAACGACGTGATCTTCATGTCATTTATATTGATTTGAGACACTATGTCAGAAATCTGGTAGACGCGTTCAATGACAACACAATACAATTCTACAACCTAACAGATGATGTGCATCGAACTCACAAAAACAGTAAGGATATTTTAATATCTTTGTGCCAAATTAATTAAACTTGACTAATGAATGAAATTCGGAGACGCTCACTTAATCGACCAACATATGTTCAAAAATTCCATTATGAACCCATCAAAGATAAGGACAAGTTCTTATACAGCAAAAAGATTGGTTCCATTATTAGAGCACTATTTCACTGACTAAATACTACCCGCTTCGTGGATCATGATGTGGATGACCATTAATTAATCTGTAAATGCGCGCTAGTTATTTGCTCTTTTTGTAACAATCGTTTGCAAATACATTAGTAGATCATCAAAGTCAAAAATTGCCATGTGTGTTTTAAACTTAGATATAAAATTATCTACAATAATGATGGGGGAAAAAAGGGAGTGGAGGACAAGGGAATGAATTTGTAATTTTAACAGAGGAATTCAAATTAAAAAAAGAGCACAACACACTAACTGCTAACTTTTGTGCAATATAAACAAATCTGTATCACGAACAAGAGATGGTAAATAATCTAAAAGTAAATTTATATGCCAGTGCCCTTTTGTCCTGGTTTTAAGGGCACAATCGAAAGTAACATACGTTTAAGTGCGAAAATTACTTTAAAGTGAAAACACAAATTCACGAATTGGGTTTGTTTACTGTTCAATAAATGATTACGTTATAAGACGACTTAGTGCTACTGACAACCTAATTCTTTCGAAAAGCAACACATAATGAGCCCTTTAACATCTGAATACTGTTCAGAAATATAGTTCTACCTCATATTATTACACACATATCTTATTATTACACCTCTTTGTCACACGCACCGCCGTCTTGCGTGGTCTAGGGATAACCTCCAGTTAGACACCCCCCCCCCACAAAGCATTGAATCTAGTGCTCCACTGGAAGTACTTCATGTGTTACGTTTTCAGTTGCAGCAAAGGAAGGTTGTGTTTATCTGGGGATTGCGGAACAAAGATAAGAACAGAACAATCACTTGTGGTAACATCCATTTGTACAGGTATGGGGCCATTTGTAAGAATGGCATTCTCAGTTGGGCCGATACTATTTAAACTAATTATTAAACATCTACATTTCTAGTAACTGAAACATTTTTTGCGATAAGTGGGAAGTCTTTATACTTCAAAGTTATACACCACTCAAAGCTGACCTATTTCAACTCTGGAAAAAAAAAAAATAATTTTCTTGCTTTGCTCCTCTCCCCATGTATGTTAAAAGTTATATTTACCTTATTTAAACCAAATTTAATTATGTTTAAAATGTTCACGAAAGCTCTATATAGAAACAGAACTTAATGCTATAAATTATATGAGGCTACTCACTACAACTGAACAGCTTTGTGCCAGAACTCGCCAAGACAGGTACTCACCTAGAACAAAAACAAAATTAATTAGAAAGTTATTTCTTGCATTTGTTTATATACTTATTGATGATTTAGAATACCCTAGAAATTTGGTAATTTTTTGGTAATATTTTCTTGAGGTATAACTATTCAGTCCGGAAAAAGCTTTGTACATTAAATTACACAGTTGAAAGGCAGTGCAAAACCAAGCCTGGAGCCACAGATTCAGGAAAGTGGATCGGAGGAAGCTCCTACTTTTGTAGGTAGTTTCATACATTGCCAAGAGAGAACGCCACGTGTTTGCCTGCATGATCACTGAGGAAGGTATATGCCTGGAAAATGGAAGTTGCAGCTATTTGTATGTACAAGCAGGAAATTAAGTCATGTTGTTATGAAATAATTGCAATGGTATCTAAAAATGTAGTATACCTTATTGCATTTTATACAATTGCTAAATCATTTCGTGCAGTGTTTATACTCTGTGCATTTACCAACTTTGTGTCTATATGTTGGTTTTGTTGGACCACTAGGCATTTTATCCCAACACTTAGGGAAGATGCCAGTATATTGCCGAAATAAGATGCCTGCCGTTATACGATTTTTTACTACTTTCTTTACTACGTATGCATTCGAACAAAAAATGTGATATCTAGATTTTACTAAACTGCAGTTTTTAGGCTCTCTGAATCGAAAGCTTGGAAATGCCTTTCCTTTTCTTTCTTCTGCGTAGATATCCCCGAAGAGGAAGTCTTCTTTTTTCCCTGGACATGTGAAGAAATCGAATCTCAAAACCACCACATATCGACCAGCTCTCAAATGACCTCTGTTTAAAGCTACTGTTTTTTTATTCCCCTTGCACCAACTAGAAAATATGCAAAACGATAATTTTTATAAATATGTATATAGATTAACATGAAGCAGACGGAGGTATTAGCATTTGTAAAGTCTGTCTAGTCAACACGTGTGCAGTTCGGACTCAAAGGAAACGTACCCCACCGCCCACTAATGACCGTAATAAATCTATCTCCCCACTTCAGAAATGGAACGCTGTCGTTGAGAACCAATAGCAACTCTGATTTTCTTGAAATGACAGTCGCATGTTTACTCCACGTGGAGTCTCAGTTGTCAAAGTTCCAAGTTCCAGTTGATCTGTTTCATTACGTGCAGAGATTCGTTGTGTGTCACGATGTGGAGACCGAGGGAGGGAAATGCAGTGGTAAACGCAAATGAAGTAGTAGATAACTTTCAGTCAAGTGAAAATATTCAAAGTGAAGACAATAGTGGGAATAACTGGGCCGAGTTATATTACTGGAAAAGCCTCAAAAAACAAAGTTATAACGGGAACTCTTTCTAAGCAAATTCAAGCGCTTGTTTTGAACACATATAAATATTTTCTGACAAATAATCTTGGTAAGGGGTCGTGCAATGAACCTGATAAATTCTGGGTATTCACAGAAATACAGTAAGAAATATTGTGACGAAAGGAATACCAAAAATCAAGTGTGAAAACAAAAGGAAACGTTTCTCTAAAGTAGATAATTTCACATGCAATTTAATTCGTCGAGAAATTTATAGATTCCATGCAAAAGGGAGTGCGCCCACCTTAGACGAATTGGTTGCACATTTGTAAGAAATTTATGATTTTCCTTATGGGCACTGTACTTCGCGCGGTCTCCTAAAGAAGCCGGGTTTCATATACCGCACTTTGAATACGATAAGGGTTATTATGGAATCCAGTAGAACTGTAGCTTGGCGATATATATTTGTCAAAACTAAGGAAGCTTTGCAGTAATGCACATAAGATAATTTATTTAGACGAAACCTCGTTCGATACCCATGACGTATCGAGAAAGGTGGCAACCTTGCAGAAAGGTCTGGGAGAAGGAGGGCTGGGGTTGTAAAACGATTATAAGGGTTCGTCAAAGGAGTCGGCCGACGAGTACACGTGTTAACTAAACAGACTTTAAGAACAGTTTGTACAAGAGTAAGAGAAAGTCATATGAGTGCAACAGGAAATTCCAAAACATTGCGAAAGGATTCAAATAGAAATAAATGGAGTGAAGAACGCTGTCAGCAGGCTATGGAGATGTCAAAACAGATGCCATTAATTGTTTCAAAGCATTGGAAACTATGGGATTCCATGTGACACACTCAACTCGTCTAGAAAAGAAGCAGAAAACAAATGGAATGAGACCTCGGGAGTAAGCATTATATTGCAGAAATACTTATTGTATAACCCATTCGAAATAGAAATTGAATTTACTTGAAAGCCCATGTGTTAGAGTGAAACAAAGGACCCTGAGGATGGAGGTTATTAATTAATCAGTTTAATTATTGGGCGGCGCCGTGGCAAGACGGCCCGCGTTCGACCCAGGCATCCACAAAGTGAGATTTGTGCTGGATAACACGACGCTGGGGTGGGTTTTCTCCGGGTCCTCCGGTTTTCCCGCCAGCATTCCACCAAATGCTCCATCATCTGCCTTCTCATTTCATCTCACCCTCACTCTGTCATCCACTTCCCTCACTTTCATACCAGGTACCGGGCTGATCACTCATCATGGATTCTATCACTGATCCAGAGATTCCGTTCCTCTGCCCGCCGTCTACAGACATAAGGGTTAAGAGGAACAACACCGAACGGGACGGCTCAGGCGGTTTCGTCTGTGGCTCGCATTTGGGAGAACCGGGCTCGATTCTCGTGGCCACCCTAGTTGATCCATGGGTGTTTCGGGGATTTTCCCGGGTCCTACGCGAATGCTGGGTGGGTTAATTACTTCCCCCGAATTTCCTGTCCCTCCATTGTTGATCATGATGATGATGATGATGATGTGCGGCTGCTGGGCTCGTTACCGTTCCGCAGTAGGAGAGCGTGTCCGTTGTCCTGGCCTGTCGAGGGAGGTCTCTAAGTAAACTGACCCTGCCCTCTGCACTGTCGTGGCTCCTTGAGACGACCACCCTCTGTCTCCCCTCACCTCATCCTTCCTCCCAGAGGTGCCGCGCTTGGGGGCATAGGCACAATGAGCCCAGCATGGTGCCCTATGTACCAAATCCCCTGCGTAATGAAATTACAATTCTAACCCTATGAGGAACAATGCCCTGACACCGCGTAGTGGTATAAGAGGGCAGTTAAAGAATAAGAGTTTAATTATTAGTGAAAATTCTGTTTTGGTTGCCTTGCGGCATGAGAAGGATGTCAAACTAAATTTATAGTTTTTAGGCTGCGGGGTTTCCAGCTGCAGTGGAACCTTAACAAACGATCACCTTTGCTTTTGCTGAAAACTAACATCCCTTATCAATTAAACGAAGAAACTAGTGTGGCTGACTGGGATTGGCTGCATTCATTTATGAAACGGTTTCCGACTTACTGAAGAGGAAACCACAAGGATTGACCGGGAGAAAATAGCTTTGAATACACTGACATGCAAATTATTGTTATTTTCTTGTACCTTAATTGAGAATAACATGGATGAGATTGGCTACCAAATGAACCCAAAAGTGAACAACACTGTCACTGAAAAGAAAGAAACAGATTCTGTATCTTAAGATAGGTGGGGGAAAAGGGTGAGACGGTTCTAATAATATTTTGCTGTAATCCAGAAGTGTTATAACGTACATCTTAAACAAGAACAAGAAATCTGAGTGGGAACATACTCTTCCCAATGGGTCCAAGTTCAAATGAACGAAAAGCAGGATGGGATTTTCATGTACTGACTTCATCCCAAAGGAATCATCTAGGAAAGTGATTCTGATCTTGGACGGGCAAACAATGCACAACACTGATCCAGATGAAGGAGCAATGGCGCTATAGTGGCGTTACTTTACTCTGCTGTCTCATTCCACCTATTATATTCAACCAATCAATTGATGCTTCTTCATATTTTTAAAACGTTTTTTCACAGGGCAATGACGATTTGCCTTGAATTTTATCCTAGAATGAAAATTTCAAGGCATCAATTTCGACCTGTGCTGAAAGAAGTATGGCAGAAAGCAGTGAGATCTTCAAACGCTTTTAGTGTATTTTGGCTTGCGGAAATTTCCCTTATAATCCACAAAGGATTCCAGAAGAAGCCTCCTCCATATCCGATGCTATGAAGCCAACCATCGTCAGCAACTCTAATGCTGGTCATTTTCAAGCCTTCAAAGACAAAAATGCCACAACAATAATATAACAGAAAAATTGCAACCACTTCAGCAAACTTTCCTGCCCGTACATTCACATCATGCAGTTTACATAGAGCTGAAATTACATTTTTTCACACTGTGTAAAAAAAAAAAAAAAAAAAAACGGGTTCATGACATATGATTTAGTTAATGCCTACTTCTCATAGCTTGTTACTCCAAGATGCCTAAAGCACGACAAGAAGGAACCTTTAAGTATAAATAAAGATGATTCGTGCTAATATAAACTCATTGCATCATTTCGAAATGGGTTCCCAAAATTAACATTTTAATACAAACCAAATAAATGAACAGCTGCTGTACTCTTCAACTGAAGTAATATGTTAGGCACCTTTCACAGGTTCACTTTATAACGAAAACGCTGCATTAAGATAATTTAAATCTAAATGAAACATCAAAATGTGCTGTCTCAACTAATGAATACAGGTGCACAAGAGAAACTGCATAATGCACTAAACAAGAACATCCACTATGTGACCTGTACTAAGTAAGAGTGCGGTTTGTTTACGTCTGACATGACGCAAACAAGTTTAAATATAGGATTTAGCGTAGAGGCATTCAGCACGGAAAAAAAACCGATTCTCATGTCAAATATTTTCCTTGTATATTTTGGTACTGGCTTTCTGCTTTACAATTTTCTGCTCCTTTTTCGCAGCCAGTATAATGGTAACTATTAATGATTAATTTTCATCAATGTACCTAAAAATAGTGGTTTAACTGTAAAGCCTGGGACTTAAGTACTTACAGCATAGAAAGTCGTCACAAAAGGTGCGCCTCTCGTTGTATATGGGAATCACTAGTGGTTTACTGGGAAACACAAGTCAGTTGGAGAATTTAATGTCATGTCGGCATGTTGGCTATAGTAGCTCAATGGTTAAGAGCAATTGGACGGAGACTGGGAGATCCGTGTTTGAAATCCCGCCTATGGCATTGACTTTTTCAGTTTGGCTCTACTCATCCAAAAACTATTCATGATCTTACAATTTCACAAGCCTGAAAATGTGTCTATGCGTGTGTGTTTAAATAAAATGTAACGCTCAGATTTATATTTTCCCATAACGCCATAGTATATCTCCGTAGTACACATACACATCTCTGTAGTTTACATTCACAGTGAACATTAAATAAGTTAGAATAACCTGTGACATCCATACATTCATGGATCATACTTTGATGTTTGATGCGGTTTTCCCATAAAGAATTTGCTACTGTTAAATTATTTCCTATTTTATTTTAACAAAGATCCCTACACACTCTTTCAGATTCCTCTTTCTTTCTTTCTCTCTCTCTCTCTCTCTCTCTCTCTCTCTCTCTCTCTCTCTCTCTCTCTCTCTCTCTCTCTCTAAGCGAGTAGAGGGAGAAATTGGAAGAGATGCAGAGGGGAAAGAAAGAAATAAAACCGGAAATGTAAAGGAGGAGGAGGAAAGGGAAAGACAGAGGGCGTAAGGAAGCGACACATACAGAGAGAGCCTCAGTTTTAACGCCATAATGAACAGAACTGTGGCCAAAATATTAGAAAGGTGTTTCTGCGTGTACATTTTATAGCTTTACAACTGGTATTGCATCTATCATTTGAAATCTGCATCAATTTACATTTTACTTCTTTGAATTAGCATGAACTCATCTCTTAAAGGCAGATTCGCTCAACAAATGAAGCGAATATATATAACAACCTTCGTATCGAGTCATGAAATTAGCAAATTTAAGATTGATAGGTCAGAAATTTATTCCCAGTGAAATTTAACAAAGAATGATAGTATTTAATTCTCTGCTGCCTCAAAATGATCCCTTTATAGCCACTTTCAAACATTTATTTATAGCACATGCCTGCAATGTTCACGAAAGTTTCAGATAAGGGAATGTAGAAAGTGTGCAGTTCATTTGTAATTTAATATTTTCTATGGCACTAGTAATTTACCAATTATTGGTAAAAACTGAAGAAAAAAATGATACTTGAACAAATTAGCACCTATTTTTTTTTAATTTTATTTATGAACGAACTTTTAACTGCAATGGTTCTCAGTTTCCTATTCTATATTGGTCGTGGAAGACCTATTATTTTGCTCAGGGTCACTGCGCTGGTGGGATAGAACACACGACTTCTGCAATCACCAGTAGTAGCAGAACTCTCTACGTCACAACAGTCACGAGCTGGTTTGGAGAACAACCCTCTTTGTGCCAGCAGATTGGGGTCCTACTTCTTTGTTTTAATATTACGGGAATGCTATAATCTTATTTTCACATATTTTTTCTAAATGACAATAACTACTTACCAATACAACGTGGTGATATTGTTGCTTTCTTGCCTTGTTTCAATAAGTAGAGATATTCAAAATACAAAAATAACTTATCAAAATGTGAAACTATGAAGAAAAACTAATAAACTAATATGGCATGTGTATTTTAAAGCCAAAACATCTTATAATTCACGGTTTGTAAACATCATCAGTTAAAAAATGGCTTAGACATTCGTTCATATCCATTAATAAACTATTAAATTAAATGCAAATAATTTCACGGAGTCTATAGATTTTAATCACTGTGGAACCTTTAAACTCAAGAAAAGTATGGGACAGAATGCTGTCAACGCCATATTCATTCATTCACTCACTAGAAAAAAGAAAAAAAAATTTAATGTCTGCTTTGTCCTTGCTAGACAGTCATTGCAATATGCTACTAAAGCAATGCTTTACGAAAAATAAAAGCTCTTCAAGAATAGAGCGCTTAATTGTGTATGACGTCACCTAGAGGATAATGTTTATTTGCTCATTTGTACCGGAGTTTTTTCCAGACGAGTTTCCTTGAAGAATGGATTGAGTTTTCTATATGTCTCACAACAACCAGCCCAAACAGAATATCAAAGTCCAGGTCATATATACATGGAAATTAGTTTAGAAAAAAAAAAAAAAACAGAAGGATGGTTAATGTTGAATGAGATTTTTTTTAAATAAAAGGAATTTGCCAAAAATTTTGAAATGCGTTATTTTCCTTCTTTTTTGTCATGTGTACTGAACTTTCCCATAGTGTTCTTAAGCATGTCAAATTTCATATTTTGTCTGCAGTTAGAAATAAGACGAATCCAAATTTCCAGCAATTTTGCTTTGAAATAAAATGCAATTATATTTAAATACGGCCGTTTGTTATAAGGCGATATAAGGCAACCATTTTAAAATCAGGAGCCACCTACCTCGACACCCTGCAGCGGAAGGCACCGCACATCGCCTGGGGCGGGAGTCGAACCCAGACACGAGCCATAACACAAAAGGTGGAAGCTGATTGGTAGAAAAGTTCCCGCACCTGGCTGCGACAGCTGGTGCCTATGTTGCCATGTTGCTGCTGCCTGTTTACTTACTGGAGCCAGCGGAGAAGGTCAGTAACTTGTTGAAGAAGCCCGGCTCGGCCCGGCCTTGCAAGTGCGTGCCGACTTCCTTCAATGTAATAAACCTCTTATCTGCCACGTTCGCAACAGTACACAGATCAATTCTCATTAGATGCGTTCGCTTTGTGCTGCTGTCCCAAACAAATCTCATATATTACTTATAGAGTGACTGCACAAAGTAATCGTTGCAACTTTTGAAAAGTTACAGGGTCAAAGTTAACGTAGAGAAAATATTTTAAAATAGAGAATGCATTACACCTCAGGTACTCCGGTGTTTCCTTAACGCCAATCAATCCTCCTCAGCTCTATGGACTTCGGCTTCATTTGAACATCATTTCACCTGTCATTCAACTCACTGTCTGATATTACCTACCTGAATAACGACACAAAAATGTTATTTGGAAAGCATACTAACTAAACCTACTACGTATTTATGTAAATAGAACCACTGTACTCCACAAAAAATTGATACTGGATTGTCACCGGAAATATTACCTAAATCCCACAAAAAAGAAAACGAGAAAGAAAAGAGATTTTTAGAAAAAGGTCTTTATTTGTGTCGTCTCTGTTAACAGCATAGATGACTACGTCTATTACACACCAAACGTGTTATTTAATTTTAGCACCTTCGACAGATACAGCACGAAGCTTTCAAAAAACTTACCTTCCATTCAAGTGAAACATTTTTTGAAACGTTTATCCCCCTTAAAAAATGGTTCTAACGACTTTAGTCAACATACTTAAAATACTAACGTATAAATTTAAGTTTCTGGGAATACTTCATTCTGGTTGACTTTTGTATACCTGGTAAATGGTAAAAGATAAGATAATTTTACTGCATAAAGCATATTTAAATTTTGTTTAAGCATCCAATTTATGCTTATTCTTTTTTATGGGCTTGAATTCTCCAACATTATACGATTCTCAAATGGAAAGTCGTTATTCGTCCCCTCATGGTGATTCAGGAGATGGTGGAATGGAATTTCATAGCAACAAATTCTTAAAAGATTTTACTGTCGCTTAAAGTCTGCTGTATTCCGCTATTCCCATTGTGACTCTACAAAGAAATATAAGGTATGATAAATCATTTCTACACACTTCTAACTCTTATAAGAATTTATAAGAGAGTGAGTAGAGAAAATCATATAAGACTTTCTTTTTCTATCCACTTCATCTTAGCAGTAAACTTCTGTAGAAACGATTTCCATGACACACGTCGTTGTAGATAGATGAATGATGCGATACAACGCATGTCTTTATGCTGGATTTGAACCCAGGATGTCGGCGATAACTGTGAGGGAAGTTTCACACCAGGACGTCCCTAGCTGAATGAGATTTTCTCCACATTTTCCTGTCATCACAACTGGCAATGCTGTGGAGGTATAATATATGCTTCCCTCCCAAAATTTCTTTCCTAAACATTACAACGTTTAATGCTTTATCGGCGTCCACTGTCTCCGGCGTTAAATATCCCAAAGAACGTTCTTTCCATAATACGAAAACAAATTAACGGTGGCGTAACATTAACTAACATTTTGGAAATTGTTAACAATTTATTTTAAAGAAGGTACCTATTTGTATGTCAAGTTTTGAGTATATCTTATATAATTTACTAGTTGTGCAAAATGTAATCAAAAGTCACTGAGACTGAAGAGAATTTTACAGGCTATTACCAGAAAATTCAAGACTAACGCTTTATTTGCGTGCATAGATCCTGATTATATATTTCAATCAAAATCAAAATAACAACTTTTTTTTTAGAAAATTAAAAAAAAATCGAAAAGAAATGTTAATGTAGAGAATTACATTGGAATGAAAAGACTTTCGTTGTTTTTCAACTTACCGAAACTGGTTTTAACAGTTTTCATTAAGGTTATGATACATGACCAAAACATGTACTTTCATTTTTGTAAATAGGAATAGTTTGAGAAGTCCTCTTCATTCTGAACTATTTGACGTTAAGAGATAGAACGCATCACATTCATCTCGACTTTTGGTCATAAGCCTATAAGACATAATTGGATGCAGTTTGTGTCTATGTATACGCTTTACCTGTAACCACAAGAATGTCTTCCTAGTATAATGTATGGCTGTCCAGGTGAGAATCTGGGTTTGTATCTCTGAATGATGTAGCCCGGAGTCACATCTGCATTTACCATTAAAAAGAGAAGACAGAGTAAATTTACGACATTAATACTCCCTAGGGAGTGCATATTGTCTTGACCAGTTATTATGTCAGCGCTAAGCTGGATTATCTGGGAATCAGTCATGGCCAACATGACCCTTCACGCTTGCTACTACTGCTGCTGCAACGTCACAACTGCACTAATCACCTGACTACACTGCCAGCCGCATTGTAATAACAATAATTTGGTATTTCAGTCCACGTTTACAGGTTTGTGGCGGGGGTGCACCGTTCTGCATGCCAGGGGTGCAATAGCATGCCAGGGTCACATGTGAAATGACCATTTACACCAAAATTAACAAAATTCATAATGCTACTTTTATAATCGCGATCTAAACGTTCTGATGATTCGACGGAAGTTTAAAATTAGGAATAACTGACAACTTCCAGAAACAAACTCCTTGAATGTTCCCTCCTCTAGCAAAGCATAATCATTTTGCGATTACATGCAATATACAAGTATAAAATAACCATTGAGATAAATGTACGCAAATTATATATAAACTAAATTAAGCCTATTTAATAAGAATATCTAATAAAAGTTATCTCCGTCACACTTGTTCAAACTCTTCTGAAACAACAATAAACTCTAATTAAAGGAAAGAACATCACTTCCTAGATTATGTACATGGCTTTCTAGACCATATTTTCGCTTAATAACTTGTACTATAAAGAAATGCTATCAGAAAAAAAAAAAAAACGAGGAAAATATTCAGTAGCCATATAACGAGATTAAGAAACAATTTTGGTGAGAGGGTTGACCTTAAAATGAAGTCAAAGTACTAAATTTTGGTCTATTTAACGCTGCTCATTAGAGGTCAGCGGTGCAAATATATTTTAAATCTTTATTTTGTTGCAGTCAGTGAAGAGAGATCATCTTGATGAAGGATGAAACACAGATAAGATGTGGCCCATCAAAGCACTGTATACCAATTGGTGAGGTGCATTAAGTCAGTAATATATTGTTACATTACAATACAATAATATGTATTATAACTTTGTCATGTGCACGGTGAAAATGTGTAACACTTTGAATCTTGCGCCCGCCTCGTCCCGAGTTCAAATCTCGGTCAGGGTGAGTTACCCGGATAAGGTTTCTTTTCCAGGGTTTCTTTTATCCTGAAAGACGAATGTAGGGTAACTCTATGGACCCCGGGCTCATTTGAGCATCATCATTCATCGTCCGATGTGACGAGTTGGAGGACGAAAAAAAAACCTTTGAATCTTACTGCAAAGCTTTAAAACGTCTCACTTTACTTATAAAGCGGATACAATTAAATTACAGTTACATTCAGTTTCAAATATCTATTTGCCAACAGATACAAAATCATTTAAACAATTAAAATGTATCCCACATTAGAGTAGGAATACATAGAGCGAATAAAATGCTAACATTTTAAATTCCGAAAAACGTAGCTAGCAATACTCTTTTGCCAACCATCATTGGTTTTTTAACGTGCTTACAGCAAGTAGAGGAAGTGTTCTACCCCTCCCCCTACAAAATGTGATTCTCCTGAACCATATTAAAACAGAAAAATTCAGCGTGTGAATAGGCATGCCGTGTAAAGAGGGACGAATGGAGAGAGGGAGGGAGAGAGAGAGAGAGAGAGAGAGAGAGAGAGAGAGAGAGAGAGAGAGAGAGAGAGAGAGAAAGAGCGCGAAAGAGAGAGGCCAGTCATATTTATACCTCCTGTACACTAACTTTAACAAATTAAATACATCTGTCTTAGGTACCTTTTTTATAATTATGTCATTTTTTTTAAAAAAAAAAGTTTAGATCATAAAACTCCGACCGTGCTCATGAATAAACCTAAGAAACTATGCCATACCTATTGTCGATATGTAGTTGTTGGCAGAACGCTATTATCGACTATTTACAGCTATATCCTGATGGATACTTTTTTCGGTAAACCGAAATACTAGGGTATGTTGCTGGCATGCTGCCATGGAGATCAGTTCGTTTTAGAAGTAAGATTAGTTGTTCAAATTCTAGATATGGCACTAAACCTTTCGGCATGATGATCTCCAACTCAGACTACACACATTATCTATGGAAAAAAAAAAATTAATATTCCTCTTACGGAAGTTTATTTTCCTATGTGTTTCGTCTTAATACAGGTAAGCTATTCAGATTTAGTTTTATTACACATTTTTCGTTGTATATGCAAGTACCTTAGAATACAGAAGGCCGAGCGATAGTCAGATGTCTTGCGATAACCACCAATCGCGGTCGTTTGCCTTATAACATGATTGCAAGAATGCATCTTATCGGATAAAGCATCAGCTAGTTATGCAGCGTAATAACATTATCATGCATGGCAGATAAGCTACGTCATCCATTTCCCGCTCATCAATTCTGGAGAAAAATTGCGATTCTACTACCTAATCATTATAAAGAACAGTAAAGTTATCTTCCGGGCTTGTAGGCCGTGGTCCAGTAGAATTGGAATATCCCGACATTTCGCCAAAGATTGCGCTTGGCATCTTCAAAAGGAGGGATCCGTGTTCGATTCGAGCTCTTACGAATAGGTATCACTGCTCCTGAAGTTGCCAAGCGCAATCCTTGGCGAAACGTCGGATTTTCCAACTCTACTGGACCACGGCCTACAAGCCCGGGAGAAAACTACTGTTCATGACGCCGACCGTGATAGCATCAGTAAAATCATTATACATTATAATAATTAATATACATTATTTTAACAACAAATGTATCTTTATTGTGCTATGATTTTAGCAAGTTTACCCGCAGCACTCATTAGTATTCCATATCATATTCAATGGTTCGTTTATTGATTCATTCAGTACGTGATCTGACAGCCGAGACAAAGTGACTTGATTTCAAACACACGTAAGAAATTTTTATTGTATGTTACATAACATTTACGGGTAGGTATTAGTAAACCAAATTTAAGGTTCGAATTACCTAAGATAAAATCTCGACATAATTTTTTGTCAAAACCCAATACTTCTCCTACCTATTCATCATACGTCGCAAAGCAAGCACAGATATAAAGTCGGTTACAATGTAAGGTTTAAAAGTATTAAATTATTGAGTATAATAGAGGACTTACATTAAATTAAACTGAAGACTTTTCCTTCAACACAAAATATAAACTTTCAGGTAACAAACTTTGAATAAAACTGCAAGTAAAGCCAGTGAGAACCGTTGTCGGGAAAAGGAGCAGTGTGGTGTTTAATTAGTCAGCCACATGGTCATGTTAGTTAAGGCTAATGATTAACGGTCGTCAGTTCGAGTACCGCCTCACACACATGCATTTTAATGTGTTTGCCCCTCGTCTTTGTTGTTGCTGCATCTTGTCAGTCCAAATGGAACACAGAGGGCAGTTTCATCACCAGCACTGCGTCTTCGGGATAAAACAGACAGTGCCAAATATGTCTCACAAAGAATGCATAGAATTAGGGTTAAGAGATGTAAAACTGTAATCTGCAGGTCATTATCAATGATCACGTGTTCAGGTCGGTGGGTTCGTGTCGCCCCCCCTCCTCGCGAAATAAGTTTAACACGTATGGAATGTTATAAACTTCATTTCTGTTGGAAATTACTCTTTTACACTCCCCATATGTGGGTCAAAGTTGGAAAAGTAGAACCTGACTAAAAAAGTGCAATGCCGCTGCCGAAATTTGAACCACGGATCATCTGGTTTACGTCCGGCAAGCCCAAAAGTTGGTTCAACATTAATGCCTGACATTTGAATTGGGGATTTTTAACGTCGTCTCGGCATGTTACCCTGCAGCTGGTAACTGAAGATTCGAGTAATATCCCGGCTATGGTATTGAATTATCAAAACTGATCCAACTTTTCAATTTCTGTTGATTTTATTGTAATTCCCTATGAACCACGTAATGTCGTCACAATTCAGTCTTAGAACAACACTCCACATCAACGAAGTGAAATTTAGGTCCAACGTTAAGTCATATCGGACGATGAGTGGAATGGTTGAAATTATGCTCAAATGAGCCCAGGGTCCACAGAGCTTAGAGTTACCCGACATGCATCTTTCAGGATAAGGGAAAATCCCGGGTAAAACCTTGTCCAGGTAACTCATCCTGACCGAGATTCGAACTCGGGACCTCTTGAACGTGAGGCAGACACGCTACCATCTACGCTACCAAGGCGGGCAACGGTTCACAGAGTACAATCTCAGTAAATATACCTATAACGCAAATGAGCACACGGGCCAACCACATTTATCCTAAAACAGGTAACATGACTGACTGCAAAGGGCCGCGCTGCGGCTGAGTGGTTAGACCGCTTGGCTCTCACCAAGGCGGCATGGGTTCGATACCAGGTGACCGCAAAGTAAGATTTGTGGTGGACAACACGGCGCTGGTGCGGGTTTTCTCCGGGATCTCCGATTTCCCCCAACATCTCATTTCACCGCTGTTCCATCTTCATCTCAGTATTATCAATGTCACGCCTGCGAGGACGTATGCAGTAAGAGCGGGCATTAAACGCTATACACGTGACTGACAGCAACGAAGGGCTGCAGGAATGTGTGTAAAATAAAGAAAAGTATCACCTTTCAACTGGTCTTCACAGTCAGTGGGGATACGGTTTCTTCAATGATGATTGTTTCCCCATACATCAGATCAGCAAAAGATATAAATAGCATGCTAGAAGGACGATTACTTGAAAACTGAATGGATAAGAAGTGAGCACAAGGGTAATGGGGTAGATGGCGTGAAGTAACCAAGTCAATAGCAGTTTTACTTCTTATTGCAGTGAACACATTTCACTGCACATCTAAGTACTCTACGCACAGAAAGAAATATACTGTATTCCTGTAAACACAACACCCAGAAGCAGCACCCAGATGTCAATGTGTTCAAACCACTAAAGGCTGATTGGAAAAATACAGAGAGAGAGAGAGAGAGAGAGAGAGAGAGAGAGAGAGAGAGAGAGAGAGAGAGAGAGAGAGAGAGAGAGAGAGAGAGAGAGAGAGAGAGAGAGAGAGAGAGAGGCGGGTAAAACAAGCCAGAAAATGCCAAAACTTTTGCTCCCTTCTTCAGAAAGTCGTATGACACTTGTGCTGAAAGTTATGTGACACTCTTCCGGCTTCAAGGAAGAATAGTTTCGAGGTATGCACTTTTCGATCCGGACGTTAATTATCACACTAAATGTGTTCAAAATACCATTGAAACCTAAATCAGAGAAACACTAGTCTCAATATTTGATTTGAAAGTCTAGGTATTAAATGTCTTTATAATTACGAAGGAACGAAGAACAAGGCAACTGACTACACCAAATTTATCCATCCACATTTATTCTATCCCAAGCTACTGACAAAGAATGTAAAAAGGATAAAGAACAACATAAAATTAGATACCAACTAAAGCACTATCGATACCATGGAGAGGATGGTTTTTAACTAAAAACTCAGAAAAGAAAGGAAAAGAGGCAGCTATACTTAGAAGGAAGGAAGCAAGAAAGTACGGAAGGAAGGATGGATAAAGAAGATTTAAGGCTCTACAAGCAAAAGAAAACTATAACTACACGAAAAACAAAAGAGTTAATCTGCCGTCCCCAGCATCTTCTTCTGCATTATCGTATGCACATGATAATTCTCCAGATTGAAGCATAATGTAATAAGCATGTGGAGATGACTTGGTTAGAGCTGTAAAAATCTTAGTGTTGATCTCGTTTTCTTTACTTACTCTTGTAGAGACTATTCTTAGAAAGGTTTATTTACATATTTTGGCCAGGAAGTTTTTGTCTAGCTCTTGGGCTTATCCAAAAGTCATACAGAATGAAGAGCATTTCCGAAGTTATTCCCAGAAAGTTTACGATATACATATCATTTGCCGCAAAATACCTTAATCACATGGAAATTACACACTAGGCATATTTAGAGCAGGGTTCGTCAGACTGGACAATACAATGACATAGCGGGGATATGAACTATCGAACTATTGAGCTACCAAGGCTATGTGCCAGCAAAACATTAAGGCTGACTCTACTTCTCCAAACCTTGCCCTACACACGTCTAGTATGAAAGAGCAATTGATTTCCATTAATTGAACTAATAGTGGTCCGAACTATACAGCCCGATTCTTAAAATACTTATAGCCTAGTAGGTCGACATTAAGGTAGTTATCTCATGTGTTTATGAGAACTCCTAGTGGTTTAACGGAATAAACACGAGTCAGTTGGAGAATTTAATGTCATGCTGGAACGTTGGCCATAGTAGTTCAAAGACTCGAGGTTCAAATCCCCGACCTTGGCACTGGATTTTTCAGTCTGACTACACCTTTCCAAAACTTAATCACATGGTAATTTTATAAAAAGCATTAGAGCAATTTTTGAGAAATTAAACAAAATTGACAAATTGCTCATGTAAAGGAGTGGATTGGGATGGGAGAATTTTCCCCAATATCTTCGTGCCATATCCTTTGAACACCAGTTAGGTTTTTTACTGACTTTTAAGCTTTCCAGAGACACAAATGTAGACCTCTTTTTACAAATGATTTTGTTTATTCAGAGAGTCTTAGAACTCGTTCTAGTGAAATCTCACTATCGAATTTTTGGGTGGAATGCAATCCTTCCTCTACTTCCTTTAGGTAGTACAGGATGCAACAACTGTCTAAATTCGTTTCATTTAAAATATACTCTAAGATGTAAACACTGCAAACAAAACATCAAAATTTGGGCACTGGAATGTAGATACATGCCGTTGATACAGTACTTACTTGTAGGTACCTTAATATTCCCTTACGGGCAATTTTTAGAACATTTTGGTTTATAAAATTTCGTTCTACTTTACAGCTAATTAGCCAATTGTGTGATGCAACATATGATTTAATGGTAATTAATAATAATAAAAATAAAAATAATAATAATAATAATAATAATAATAATAATAATAATAATAATAATAATAATAATAATAATAATAATAATAATAATAATAATAATAATAATAATAATTATTATTATTATTATTATTATTATTATTACTATTATTAAACACATATAAGCAACACGATTGCTTACTTTTACAGAATTGTATTTGTCAACTGCTTACACTGTCCATGATATGCCCTATTTTCAAAATACTGTTTTGATGCTGGGAGGTAGGACAAAAAAAATGTCTCACGGAGCTGGTCGTGGGTTCAGTGAGCAAGGGGGGGTCAAAGTTCGTGTATTTGCTTGTATCCAGTTTCGCGTGAGAATATCATTTCCATCACGTTTCCGTCAAGGAGATGGATGTGGGGAGCACATAATGATATGCAAAGGGTGAAACTGGTTCAACTTAGCTGGATTGAGGGTAGATAAAAAAATTAGGAGTATATGTATGTGTGCTGCATACCCTTGTATGATACAAGGGCAGCAGCTTTCAATATTTTACGTATTTCGTACAAATCTCTATTGCCACAACAATTCATAACAAGTCTTTTGATACTAGGGGAATTAATCTTTTTTTTTTTCTTTTGCTGCGGGGAAACAAGGCACAGGAAGGCATTTTCCCCCAATCATTTTCATGTAAAGGCTTTCTTGTCTCCAATTTCTTTAGCGTTTGTTTTCTTTCTGCTGTCTACTTATGGTAGGAAGGGGAATGATTATATTACAGTAAACCAACTTCTAACAAGTATTTTTTTCCAAATGAACATTTTCAAATTATTCCTTGGGTTTGATTTGCATTTTGACATAGCTAAATGCTTTTCTGGCTGGTTATTATGTGATGGCTTCGACATTCAATACTCTTCGCACAATCGGAACATTTACAAAATTATTCTAGCTTGAGAAAAGCAGAAGTATTTGGAAATTCAAACTAATAACCGAGAATCTCGAAAATATTCATCTTAAAAAAGTCGTTCGCGTAAATTATTGATTTGATTAAACATTATTATTATTATTATTATTATTATTATTATTATTATTATTATTATTATTATTATTATTATTATTATTATTATTATTATTATTATTATTATTATTATTATTATTATTATTATTATTATTATTATTATTATTATTATTATTATTATTATTATTATTATTATTATTATTATTATTATTATTATTATTATTATTATTATTGTTGTTGCTACTGCTGTTTTGGTATAAACATTTTATTCTCTAGCGGCTCACCACTTATGAATCAAACAATCAATTAATCAATCAATCGATCAATGTTATTTGACCAAGATCATGAATAGGAAACAATTAGAATAAAAGTATGTGCATATACTAATTAATCATCAATTGTGTTGTAACACTCAAAATATTGACTGAATAAAACGGTCTTTTCACTAAACAATTAAGAATTTTTATTTTAAAAACACTGATGCTCAATGTTCAGAATTTCGTGTCTAATTTTTTATAAAATTCCATACCTTTAAAATAAGTCTCCTTAGTGAAGGCAAATCTAAAATTAGGTATATATAACATAAATTTAATTTTAGTATCAACATCTATTCTAGTGCGTAGTCTTGAATCTTAACTATTCAGATGAGCAGGTACATATGTCAAAACATAAAATATGAACAAATTAAAAAGAACATTTTCTCCTGGTAAAATAGTGGTTTTCTTCGTAACATAAACCTGGTGACTTTTTTTTGGCACAGCAATATTTCTTTAACATGGGAGTTTGGGATTGGGATTTCATTACGGATGGGATTCGGTACGTAGGCCACCATGCTGGATCCATTGTTCCTATACCCCCAAGTGGGGGCAGCCCGGGAGGAAGGATGAGGCGAAAGAGACAGAGGGCGGCCGACCCAAGGAGCCACGTCAGTGCAGAGGGCAGTGTCCCTACAGTTTACTTGAATAGAGACCTCCCCCGACATGCCAGGACAAAGAACCCGCTCCCCAGCAGCGAGACGGCAACGAGCCCAGCAGCCAAGCAATAATGGTCCCAGGCAGGCGATCCGAGCCCCAGAGGTTCCTGGCTGGCGGTCCCGAAATGGTCCCAGCAGAGGAGCTGAGGTCGGCAACCGACCCGCCGCCTGTTGGAAGAGGAAGCAGTTTTCCTCAGAGCATATCATCCTGCCATGCACCGCCGAGACACCCGCCGACACTTCTACCCTGAGAGAGACCACCAGATAAGAGATGATATGAAATTATAATCGAGATGAAATTGAGGGACAGGAAATTCGGGGGATGTAATTAACCTACCCGGCATTCGCCTAGCGACCCGGGAAAACAACCGAAAAACCCATGGGTCAGGTAGGTCGGCCACGGGAATAGAACCCGGACCTCCCGAACGTGGGCCACATACGAAACCGCCTGAGACATCCCGCTCGGTTTTAACATGGAGGCTATTGCCCCATAAATAGATACCATATGTGATATGAGTGGGAAATAATACAAAGTATATATTTGTCAATGCTTCTAATGATGTGCAGGATTTTAACTTTCCTACTAAAGTGACTTGTGACAACTAGCAGCATAGTTTGTGGACATGAGCCTTTCACGACAGCTTAGAATCTAGTTCAAATACTAACAGATTTACAGTTTTAAATTCCTCACCTGTATGTTTTAATCCTAGTTTCATGATTTGGGTTTTGTCTTGTTCAACAAAAAATCATTTACAATGAGCCAGTTCTTGGCAGCTAAAAATTAGCATCAACTGAAGTATTCAATCCATCAACATGTATACTTCAGAAGTCATTAACAATGAAGAGGACTTCAGTTGCACAGAATATTGAAGATACATTTTTTTAGAATACTACAATTCCGACAATTTTGCCAAACAAATGATACAATGGAGCGCGCATATTTCCAGAAAAATCTGCCTGTCGCATCTTCGAAAGACGTAGAACTACTTAAAATACCCAGTTAAGTTTCGTATTTAATCGGTTTTCCATTTCCAAGTTATCTCGTCACAGACATACAGACATGCTCGCATGTGCACACATATACTTTTCTAGGCCGCGCCTTGGCTGATTGGTTAGAACACACGGCTCTCACCAAGGCGGCCCGGGTTCGATCCCAGTTGAACACAAAGTTAAGATTTGTGATGGACAACATGGGGCTGGGGGCTAGTTTTTTCTCCGCGATCTCCGGTTTCCAGCGCCGTCTTATTCCACCGGTACTCCATCTTCATCTCAAGTATCATCAATGTCACCGCCTGCGGTGCCGATGTAGTGGGTGTTAAACACCACACACTCTCTCTCTCTCTCTCTCTCTCTCTCTCTCTCTCTCTCTCTCTCTCTCTCTCTCTCTCTCTCTCTCTCTCTCTCTCTCTCTCTCTCTCGTGTCAACTACTGTTAGAAATCCTTATACATGTAACTACTTCGTGTTTACCGAAATAAATATTTGTAAAACACAGTTTATTACATATTTCTTATGAATACAATGAGAATATTATTAATACAATGGAAATAGAAACTTAGTTAGGTTTACGCTCATTCTTCTATATACTTATTTCTTACAGAAACAGCACCTTCTTTTGCATCTTCCTTATGAGTTAAAGTGGGTAAAGTAGGCTTAAGCTATAGTTGCATATTTTAAAAGTTGGTCGCTATGCGATGTCTTTGACAGCCCATTCACTTTGCATGGCCCGAACATTTAAATTTAAAAAAATGTCCGAATAGTGACTTCCTATATAACTATAGGAAAATTCAAACCAATAAGAATGAGCACACCGAAAATGGTTATTTGCACATAACAGACATATATTGTGTGCTTTAATGAGATAAACATTGTATAGTAAAATTACTTATCTACTACATTTTACTAACTATGCAAGAGTCATCCAGAACGAAGAGGACTTTTGACGATATTCCCACAAAATTCAACACATTTGTTATAAACATATCATAAATTTAAGTTAAACAAAATCGTTAAACCCCGTTTTATAAATTAAAAATGTTGAAACACGCTGGATGTAAGAGTATTGTGGGAGTATGAGTTTAAGTGACTTTTTCAGATACTTTGTACAGACACACCGCAATAAGTTTTCCAACTATATAGATCGTAGAAAATATTAAAATATATCATGAAAGCACAACGTTTATGACAATTACTTTATATTATTTGTTTATTTATTTGCAAAGAAGAATTTTCTAGATACTCTTTGTTATTGGTATGATTTTCTCAATGTTTATACTTTTCTCAATACATGAAGTCGCTCGGAATATCAGTACCACATAGTGACTACCTCTTAAAACAGATATCGCTGAAGCCTACTATATTCTCTTCTTCCTATTAGGGAAATATGCCACTAAACCATTTTCATTAACGTTTATCTCTATTAAGTGCACAGAAGAACGTTTGTAAGAGTAGTCTTGTAGATAAATGAGTAAGAAAAGATTATATAAACGTAACATATCAGCATTTTCGAAGACTCATTAGAGATTACTGCATAATTTTTCCACTCCTGAACTATCCTTTTACATGGAAAAAGTTTTGCTACATTCTATTTTCTCAAAAAAATCGCCTTAATGCTTCATTTTGCAAGACAGTAAAATAATAGGTTGACAATGTGAAAGTAATATGAAATGTGACAGAAATGTCTCCAAGTCTTTACTGAATTCTACAGATGGTATGTAGCTGAGCAGAAATAAGAGAGTTACACGCAGTTGAACAGAAAATGCATTATACATCAACTTAATTTTAGGTTTTAGTTGTTTACAAGGTATTTTCCAGCTGTTCATTTGAAATTCCAAGGCCTTCCTGATATGTTGTTCTGCTTTTTTAAGGTAATGCAAAGTGTGCGTAGCATCTAGGTATAATAAGGTCTTTATTTTTTATAGTCTTGAAAAGATATTTCCTTAATATAATGTTTGAAAATATGATCCACATATGATTTAAACAGGAAGAAACAGATATGCAAAGTAATAAACATTTTAGTGTTGATGTATTTGAATACAAACGTTAGTATGTTGGCTGCCTCGTGGGCAAGCGGTGAGCGTTCTGGCTTTTCCAGGGATCGATTCCCTGCAATGGAATCTGGAAGACTAAATGAGAGGGAATTAAGCTAAAACTAACAGGTAAACGAGTTGTTTTTAACTTCAAAGCCAATATGACTACAGAGATTAAAATTCGTTTACAATTGCGAAAAGACAAAATGCAAAAAATGCAAACTCTGGGAAAAAAAGGTCTGAGCATGTCAACCATAATGATCCTTTTGAATATTAAAATATGTTATTCTATATTGCATTATATAAATATACATTTCTATATTAAAGGAGAAAAACATAAGTAAATAGTTGTACGTAAAATCCAAAAAATGCCCTATTTTAATAGAAGTGGGAGTAGCTTAGCATAAAATAATCAATTTGTAATAAACAACTTGAAGTTTCGGAAGCGGAAAGGGATAATTTTATTTAAAACCTGTATCTGGCTTTTCTGAGAGTTATTCGTCTAAGTACTAAATTCAGTATTTATCAGACTTCTGTACTTTGTGTGCTACTTAATCATCCACTGCACTAATTTTGAAGGAACTCGAGGATCTCAAAACGTGTCTTTCGGGTGAAATATCTATGCTTTATGTTTGGATGGCATACCACACTTGCTCTACCTACCATAGGCAGGTAATAAAAGCCACGAAAAGTAATTCTGTATGAATAATTAAGATCTGCTATGGAAATAATTGAGAAATTTGCAAATTTTACGTTTTCTGCTACTTACTCTACACTTAAAGAGAAGTTATTGTATTCCAGTCAAAATTAGAAATCTAGATTTCAATAGAAATACCTGTTTTGAGACCCGGAATCAAATAAAATCATTTTTTGAAAAATGCTGTGTAAGTGGCTGAAGAGTATGGTTAAAACTAGATAAACATCATGTTAAAATTAACCATAATTAATTTTTAGGTCACGGATGCAACACGAAAATGTCAAAGAAAATTATCCCACTCTAAACAAGCTTTACACTGAACAAATTTCGTTATTTTGAATTTTCTTCAAAAATGACCACAGCGATTTATCCTAAAATACCTTAGCTTGAAACATATTTATGCGCAAAATGTAGATCTTCCGATATATCCTCTGTAATTGGCTTGAATTTTCAAATACTCTAATTCAGCCTCGGGTATTCCTCTTTGCTTTCCTGAAATGTTTATGTAAATTAAAATATCTCAGGCAGAAGAGTAAGCTTTTGTAACAAAGCTTTGTAAAATACATATAAAACAAAAGCGATCGTAAGTAGTGAAAGTCACAAAAATGTACCACATGGGACAACTTACAGTCCTACCTTGTACATTTTGAAATACTTTGCACAGCCCTTACTATTATTTGAATGTTTGCACGACGACGTAAAGCGCTGCCAGACTTGGGTGCAGGGGTGGGAACCTCTGCCCGGGTCCGCTCGGTCAACAGAGGAAATCTAGAGGAGTGTACGGTGCGTGGGGATCGAACTCGGGAGTATACAACAATGGTAATGTCGGGAGTTGGGAACTGGAACAGCTGCGGACAGTTTGGAGAGAGGAGGGGGGAGGTAGAAATAGAGATATCACTGCCTGGACTATGCGAAGCAAATGGTTTATTATAATGCGTGGTGGGATGCACTTGATTGCATACATTACACAGTGCAGCACGTAGCTAGCTATATATAATATACGTGGGGGATCTTTAAGCCCGTCCACCTCCCTGTCCGATTAATGGCCGGCTATAACAGTCCATTACATTAAGCTCGGCCGCCCACCAGCTTGCCCCTCATCTCCATCTCCTTCCTTCCTGCTTCCTGTTTCCCACCTCAAAAACACAGATTCACACCTTTTAACATCTCTATTTAATAACAAACTTTCTCACTACACTTCAGGTGCGACCTCTTGTACAGCAACACACAAAAAATTTCATGCTTAAAAACATAATTACTTCTATATTTCAATCAAGCAAAGATTAAAAGCCGTATCCTGCCCAAGTTAAACATGCCAAATTATGGCACACAATATTAAAAGATCTACAATTAAAACATTTACAAGGCGTAGATGCATTACTTCTAAGTTCATCAAATGACTTGCAACCACTGAGTTTAAGCAAAATGGGAGCATTTTCTTAATGTACTACATCTTGATTGAAATGTACCCAAAAATGTCTTTTTAAATAACCGAAAACACACATAAACATCTTTTATCCGTTTTTCTACTTATTACAATTCTCTCTTTTCCTCTAGTATGTCCAAATCGTAATTTATTAAGGAATAAATATCAGAACATTTTAACTGCATACTAAAAATAACAATAAACTTCAACACAATCCTATACGCACAGAACGTATATGGGTGTGCCAAATAATTTTGATATTGTTACTGTATAGTATTGATATCATTAATATATTTTGTTACATAAGACGACCTACTGAACAACTTAAAAACTAAAACAATATAGTTTTTACGTGTAAAAGAGAAAGCCTATGTTTAAGAATATTTAAATTCAGCTTATTTCTAGTGTTATGATTACATAAATTGTTTGCTAAAATTTATTCCCAGTAATTAGTATGCATTACGATAAAATGACTAGAACACAAAGCAGAGAAAGGGTTTAAGGTCCAAGTTCTTCAAAAATATATCTACAGCCTTCATAAAGGTCACAACCCTTAGTAACTTTCGCATCCTTGTTTATTATTATTATTATTATTATTATTATTATTATTATTATTATTATTATTATTATTATTATTATTATTATTATTATTATTATTATTATTATTATTATTATTATTATTATTATTATTATTATTATTATTATTATTATTATTATTATTATTATTATTATTATTACTGTAGTAAAATAAAAGAATGGACGCCAATTTTATTACCCCACATTAAACTCCATAGTTCAAACAGGATTGCAAGAATCCAAAATAGGCATTAGGCAAAGAGCTTCTGTGAATTATCTATCGTCCCCTCTTCATAATAAATATAATACATTCGAAAAGCTTTAACACAGATAATGTAATATTTCCAAGGATGTTTACTGCCAAGGTGAACATTCTAGTAAATAAAAATAGTCGTTTTTCTTGCATTATTACATTAAAACCAGCAGCAGAATCTTATTCAGATTCAGGCTTAAGCCATTACCAATAAATGAATTCAGGTATATATTTTAAGCTTTCTACCATATCCACAATCGTGGACATATCAAGTGCCTTCAAAATCGCAGTATCAGCATATATAATGAGTCTATCAGTCATAACGACTGAAAGATAATTTTACAAAATTGGAGCCAAAATGGAACCTTGAGGACTATCTCAGAAGACAACACGTTTTCATTTATTTTCTGGATATGTTGCCTATTTGAAGGTAAGATTTAGTTAAAACGACTTCCTTCCCTTTTTCTCCACAAAACATTAAATTTACACCAAATAAAATCATGTAGTAAGCGGTCAAGCGCTTTACCACGGATGCACGTGCAGATGACAGATTTTTTCCTCAAACGTATTTAATAGCCAGTTGAATATCATTTGTTACAAAGCTAAGGGGATTAATATTCCAACTTTAAAACTAAACCGCTCAATCATTTCATAATTAATTTTCTTCGGACATGCATACGTAAATATTGCTCAGCCCGGTCTATATTATCTTTAATGTCGTTACGATGCAAAAAAGACATTCATAAAATCCTGATGTTCTGGATTTACAGAAGCTAAATACAGCACTTCACGATCGAAACAAACGATTTGAAATACTCCGTCATATGTTACGTTCAATTTGAGATTGATACACATGCAAATATATGATTTCTTCGTTTTCCAAGGTTCACTGACAACCTATTTTCTAACTGGAGAATGAGACAAAGTCTTTTTACGTTTAATTAGAACTACTACTGTAAATTTCTCTAGTCAAGAGCTAACGTTACCTCTCGCTTTGCAATCCTCCTTATTACGAATAAACTGAAACTATCACACGAATGAAATCACTTTAACAACTTGTTCTGTTGCATTCATTAACTCTTTTGTGAAGTTAATTCTTTGTTACAAATCACATACTTTTCATTACTGGTTTACTTAAGATTCATAATGTGCACTATTCCTTTCAACATTCTCCCTTTTCACTGCCATGTTCTGCAAACATTTGCAGATTAAGTCCACATGATTTGCTAAAATTTTCGGGCACAATTTCAGACTGATTTCCTTCTTCTGAATTAAGAACATAGTTTAATATCAATCTTACCTTCAATCTCAGTCCGTAATGCCGAGGCCTCATTGTTTAAAAAACGTTATCATAGGTTACACCTTATTGTTGTCAATGGCAATATTTAAAATAATTTTACACAATTCCAGTACATCAGAACTGGACATTAAAATGTTTACCTCTACGCGTACGGCAAGAAGAGTAAAATACCACGTTTTTGCATTCAACAGAATTATAAGATCGGAGAAATGCAAGACAAAACTTTTATGGTGGAATATTTTGAAACACATTGGGTGATTCTCAAACAAAACACTTCTTTGATAGTGAAATTTTGATGCGTCACATGTAGCGTATCAAGTAAAGGGACCGTTATGTCAATAACACTGCACAAAACAAAGAAGTTCATTCCAATAGTTTTTTTTTTTAGAGAAAAAACCAGGTAAGTCACCTGAAACAGAAAGAAAATGAGGAATGTCAGCAAACAGAGATTTTGTTTGCAATGAAAATAATTGTATTACTATGGATTTTGTAATATTGTTATAAAAATGTTATTGTCGCGCAGCTCGAACTGTTACCGTGGATTTATCTTCGGTAATAGATAACGCAATGATTACTCTACGAGGACGAAAAACTATCTGTCATTTGTGATACCTGCGAATTCCATTGGCTCAAGTTATGCATTCATTGATGTTTAGCACAGGGTCGGGCAGCGCAGCAGTTCTCCTCTCACCTTACAAGAATAATCAGTGCCTTATTTGAGAAGTTTCTATTAACAAAGGTAAATCCATGGTAACCGTTCGAGCAGCACGACTATACATCATTATTAATTATTATTATTATTAATTATTATTATTAATTATTATTATTATTATTATTATTATTATTATTATTATTATTATTATTTTATTATTATTACATTTATCTCAGATTATTAGTCATGTTCCAATTCCTGGAAAAGGTTCACAACAGAACTTCATGAGGCTCATTATATGCTGGTACTGAACCTTTGAGATGTGTAGAGGACCTGAGAACAATGCACAAATGTGTTACGCATATTTTCTAATATAAGCAGTGTTATCAGAAAAGTTTAAGGGCAGAGTAATATTTCTACTACAATTACCTGAATAAGCCAAAGAAGGCAGCTCAAATTCTTCTGGCCTCTGTATTGAAGCATCTTTCTCAGATTTTCTATAATACTGGATACCATGCCTCCATCATAGGTTGTTTGTTTTTGTAGTTTACGTCCTCCAACGTTAAGTCATGTCGAACGATGAATGGAATGGGTGAAATGATACTCAAATCAGCCCAGGGCCCATTGAGCTTAGAGTTACCCGGCATTCGTACTTCAGGATAAAGGAAACCCGCGGGTAAACCTTATCCAGGTAACTCACCCTGACCGAGATTCGAACTCAGGACCTCTTGAACGTGAGGCAGACACGCTACCATTTATGCTACCGAGGCGTGCCCTCCATTATAGGTGGCTCTCCAGTTCAACAGATATGGGTGACCGGTTGAGGCGCATTTTTCCTTGACGCGCTGGGTCTTAAATGGACATTTCGTCACACTTCTGATCCAAAATTTTCTTGCGGGCATACAACATTTCCTGACAGAATTCAGAACAATAAAAGGTGAAGGTTTGGTTCTTGAATTTATAATCATGCTTATGACCTTCTCTGGGAGTTTCCATTCTTTGTTTCAAATTCCATAGACAAACATTCTTAACACATTCCATGTAGGAACGTCTCTGAAGCGCAACGAAGAGTAAACGGTGGGGTACGTCGCTATCGCACTGCCTCTGTTGGCAGAAAGATGACTTGCCTGGTTCTTTCGCGGGAAAAATTGACTTACCTGTTTTTCCCTGTACGCCAAAATTTAAACATAAAAAATATGAGTAATCAGTTTCTTCCCTGTTTCATACCTTTGAAAGATGGTACTTCCATGGAGTATCAAAACACATGTCAAACTCATTTTGAGAAAAAAGTGACTTACCTGTTTTTTTTTTTTTTTTTTTTTTTTTTTTTTTTTTTTTTAACCTGGGCCCTTCATATAAATAATAAATAACTGGTACACATTAGGAGAATGCTAGAGGAAAGAATACCCCAACAAAGTTTGGAACAGGAGAACTGGGAGAAGAGAACCTGCTAGACCTAAATATACTTATATGCAAGAAATATGGACCGGGATGAAAGCAAGACTGGAACAGGAGGAGGAGAAATGGAACGACAGGTATAATTGGAGGAAACAAAAAACACAAAACTTTAATGTATAAATAGTGTATTTCTATGTGAAAATAAAATTATTATAGCAAAACCTTTACTGTTTTTGGCACCTCTGACATACAGTGCGAAGCATATTACGAATTCTGTAAAGAATCCAGTTGTGCCAACTTACATGGCTCATAGATCAGTACACTGCCACATAGATCAGTACGCCCGCCTTGGTAGCGTGGTGGGAGCATGTCTGCGTAACGTTCAAGAGGTCCCAAGTTCGAATCTCGGTCAGGGTGGGTTACCTGGATCAGGTTTTTTCCGGGTTTTTTCCCTTATCCTGAAAGACGAATGTTGGGTAACTCTAAGCTCCAAGGACCCCGGGCTCATTTGAGCATCATTTCACCCATTCCATTCATCGTCCGATATGACTTAACGTTGGAGGACGTAAATTACGAAAAAAAAAAAAAAAAAAAAGTAGACCAGTACACTCGAGCGTGGCAGCTCTGGTTCTTAGCCACAGAAAGCTCCAAGTTTGCATCCTATCATTGGTGTGGAACTTTTAAGCTCGCATGTTCTTCCATGATTAAATTCACTGAGGGTAGTCCTTAAGACTAGTTCTTGTGCGAAGGCCACCCTCCAATGCCCACACGACTACTACCACTACCAATATCCTTGCCGTGATCCTGTGGACTAGAGCGTGGTAGCTCCAGTTTCCGGTTCGATCCCACCCAACGGCGGTATTTCGGGCTTTGCTTCACATGACTCCTAGTACGAGATGGGGTAGAACATAAGATATTCAGTTCGGAATGCAAGGGCCGTATAAATGAAACAGCGACTGCAACTTCTTGCGTAATTTCAATTTCATCTATTGACAAATTCGATATATTCATTTATTAGACTAGACTTTTTTTTCTTCGAATACGTGGCAATGCAAAGTAAATTGCACAAACGACGTTTGTAAAGTGCTTTATACCAAATTTTGCACAAACTACTCTATTTTACAGCTCTTCACCGCCCTTGGCGCTCAATTTCTGAGAAATTAATCCCTTAAACTTTGCTAAATATAATATGTAAAATGAAATATCTCGAAAACTATTGACGCTAGGAAGAAAAAAACTGTTTTCAGAGGGTTACATATTTTAACAAGCTTACCGGTTCTCCAAAATACGTTTCTGCCTTTATCTCATAAATTTCAGTTATTCAAAACTGTCTAAGATTCAATGAATAGTAAAGAAACTTCAAAGCAATTAACAGAAAACGAGTTTGCCGTATTAATATCACTAAGATTTATAATAAAAATCGTTACTATGTATTTGAGAAAAGCATTGCATCCCATTCACATGATTTTCTCCACCAATACTTTCCTACCAATTACACAAACTAATTAAAAAAACATTATTCATTTACTTTACGTTAATCGCGATATTGTTTTTATTATATAATATTTCTTATCGATATACTGGGATTAGAGGAAATATATCTATAAAAATACCCTAAATTTCGAAGGCCTCTCAACTTTCCTTTTCTGCAATCTCACGCCTTACAGAGACTAATTCCTAAGAAACGGCTGGCCATAAAATAATTTGATAATAAACAATAATGCCCAGGAAAGTTTACGACAAAAAAATGAAAACTAGTTCCACTGTGCTCAGATTTTGTTTCTTCCCTTTTGCAACTAACTTCGCTTCATTTTCTTTTATTTCTTTACTTATTGACCTTCCTGTTGCCCTATTATTGTTTTCCTTTCTTTGCACTCATACGTGCACAGTGGAAAGATGAAAATACATTAAACGCATGAACTGGGAATCGAACCCACGCTCCCGTTCATTAAAGTACTGAATATAAAACGGAATTAACCAACCCACCCCCTGGCGTGACTTACCGCTGTAGATATACCGATCAAAGCTTTATTCAATTTTAACACTGACACAGTGGTATTAACTGTTTTCACACAAATGGCCTTGGGGTATATTGCCAGTTGATTTATTTTCTTAAATTGCAGTTATTGGATTACGATGTGATACAGCGCCGGGTCACGGTCCATTTGTCTCTCCGGCCAGAAAATCCATAAACAGGTTTTAATTTGATTCATGACATCAGATAATAGGTAAGTGATAAACAGTACAGTCTCTGTTAAATTGCGTGTCCGCGTGATGATAATTTCTGCACTTCAATGTCAGGCGAACCTCATATACAACAGGATACGTTTCGACAAATTAATAAACAGTTACATATATCCCATGCGCTTTTCATAAATCAGGCAGATAAAACAGGCAGTGGATGCATACAGTTCAGTACATATTTATATTTTTCCAGGGACCTCTCCCCCCCCCCAAAAAAAACGTTTAATTTTATACATTCCTGGCTTTCACAAATATGACAATAATGATTGTCATTATTAAAGAGAGATTGAAAGCACTTGCTTCCCCCCCCCCCCCGCCCGAATTTAAATTTACCAACTTAATGGCCCATTGACCGCGCCGTGGCCGAAAAGTGAGATTTGTGGTGGACAACATGACACTGGGGCGGGTTATCTTCGGGTCCTCCGGTTTCCCCCGCCAACATTCCATCAACTACTCCATCATCGCCCGCCTCGGTAGTGTGGTGGTAGCGTGTCTACCTCACGTTCAACAGCTCCCGAGTTCGAATCTCGGTCAGGGTGAGTTACCTGGGTAAGGTTTTTCCGGTGTTTTCCCTTATCCTGAAATACGAATGTCGGGTAACTGGAAGCTCTATGGACCCTGGGCTCATTTGAGCATCATTTCACCCACTCCATTCATCGTCCGATATGACTTAACGTTGGAGGACGTAAATTACACAAAAGAAATCATCTTTCCTATCATTCCATCTCGACCTCATTCTGTCATCCACTTCCCTCGCTCTCATACCAGGAATCGGGCTGATCACTCATCCTGGATTCTCTCTACCTCTGTCTCTTTCTTTCAGTGGTCCAGAGATTCCGTTCCTCAACCACCATAAGCGTTAAGAAGAACAACAGTACCATGACACCAAGTAGTGGTATAGGAGGACAGTTAAAAGAGGTGATGACCATTAACTCCAAAATTAGATTTACTGAAATGCTTCTCTACAGGCTGCATATTTCCTGATCTACCTGTATTAAATAATGTGGTTTAATAAGGTTTTATTACACATTTTCTTTAATATATTTTATTAGTAATTAATTTTTAAAATAAAATCAAACAACTTATTAGCACCCAAACAGAACCACATTATAGCATTGTGGTGTTAATTTTCGCATATAAATTTGCCACCAGTTTCTAAGAAAACGGCTCATTTATATCAGAAAATGTAATTTATCAAAAAGATTGATCAAAATAATATAGGAAAATACAGTAAAAAAAATGATGGACATAAGGAAGCTTTCATATTTAAAAGTATGCCGACTTCATAAAACTAACATGGACGAGCCCCTTGTCACATTCAGAAGGGAGGCGTACTGGGTACCTCTGTATCGGAACAATAACGTAGTGCGATTTTTAATTTTGAAAAAGTAGTAATGCCTATTTATTAAAGTGCATTAAACGATTAACCAAAATCAAGTGCTATATACATTATTTTTCGTACAATATAGGATTGAAACTCATTCTTCTCAATTTTAAGAAACAAATATATCGCTTATAAACCTACAGGAGTATTGAATACTTGTATCTGTTGAAGTACTCGTAAATAAATAACATCTGGCTTTAACAGACGCTGTTGTCTCATGAAGTGCAGCCCGAGGCACTATACTATTACAATATCTCCTGGGTGAAAATATAAACAATCTATTTATTAAAGATGTGGTCCTGAGATATAATAGCCACCAACTATATTAAAAACAATTTATATGGCGTGCAAACTAATTTATTCTTATACAAAAATTTAAATGTTTTAGACAAGGGCCATAATCATGTGTGTGTGTGTGTGTGTGTGTGTGTGTGTGTGTGTGTGTGTGTGTGTGTGTGTGTGTGTGTGTGTGTGTGTGTGGGGGGGCGCGACACGCGTGCATATCACATATAGCTTTATTATTCTAATAGAATATTTTATATGGCTACAACTTTGCTAAACGTTATTTCTATCACACATTTCAATACATGTTTATATCTTTTGTTGAACAGTATGTGTTGTTTATGGCAGGCTTCAACTGAGGGAAGCTGAATTTGGTCACACAGCGACTTTGTATAGTACAAAATACATAAACCTGCCCTTCTTCTCTAGACGCCAGACCAATTATTGTGAAATGCTTTTCGTAATAGGGAATATGCACAACAATATAATTAAAGTCATCAATCTATGCCTTTCCGCTTGAAAATGTTATGTAGAAACAGTAACTTCTTTCAAGAAACACAAATAATATCTTTAAATATTCAAATATAGCTTAATCTGCGAAGAGGTCACGTGAGACAATAACGCATCCTTATTGGGCTTACGTCACCGTCTAGTTCCTGCTACCAAGCAGAAAGAATTAAAACACGTTGGGCTACTGTGATTGATAAGGAGGCAGTCTGTTTATTTAGTTTTTCTGTAGTACCGCGCTTCTCCTTTTAAAAATCAGCCGAATTTACCAGAATCAGAAGGGTTTGTACTGCCTCTGAAGGAAGATTGTCAAAAGAAACAGATTCGTCAATAAGTACGTTTGCTGACTTTTGTAAGAGAGTGAATGAAGAACGAGAAAACAGCGATATCCAACAGAAAATTTATCATTTGAATGTAAATATCTCTTTCTTCAGCAGTTTGGCAGTATTCTCCGTTAATCTCAGGGTATTCATCTCGATTTTTTCTCTCTTCTATTTCAAATGGCTTACGAGAATTAACAGAAAACAATCATCTGTACAAAACATATCGTATATCCCTTTCAAAATTGGAATCCCACCTCAACATCAAAACGGGCCTAGCAGTGTTGCTACATATCTCTGTTTTGTACAACACAATGAAAGTTATGACATTCAGCATTTCTCTTATGGCACTTTCACAATAGATACATTCCTCTCAACTAGACCAGTCAGTACTATTTACACGGGTTTTCTATTTTTGTAATTAGATCTTTCTTGCGTTCGAATTGATATGGCCTGACTCCAGACAGGTCTCCAGAAACTAGGCAGCCTGATGTGCCACTACGTGTGATATTCCATTGCACTGCACAATAGTACATGCAAATACATCTTTTAGTTTAACAGGACCAATGACAAATAAACTTGACATTTTCATATTTCTGGGAATAGGCTAAGAAGTCCGCTTCATTCATAAGCCATTTTGTGTAGGTGGCAAACCATAAAATGGACAAAAATTTAGCAACGCAGTATCATGGGAAGGTGTGACATTTCAAATGTACCCGCTTTTACATTTGATTCTGCCTACTGTATTGCATTTGTACATATAACGAAATATGTAATTGAATTATTTCAACAAAGGTTTATCTCGATTGACATGAAATAAACCGAATAATAAGCTTACTTAATAATAGTGTGTAAAAACAATATCCAAATAAATAATAATCGGTACAGAAAAGTTCGAGAATATAACACGTTGGTCCTTTTTTTCGGGAATGCTTCTAATCAATGAAATATTTCCCTGACGTATATGAGAATCAAACCAGAGATCTCTAGTATGAGAAGCCCGAATGCCAACCAGACCACACGTGCATCTAATAGCTATATCTAAACTCGACTAATTACCAGGAAGCGCAAGAAAATGTACAATAACCTGTAACCACATAATGTTGACAACGTCAGTACACATCTATTGTCCTAAATGATCAACTGAATCAACAAAGACGTTCACATCGAAGGACAGCTGACGTAACATAATGAAGATAAATGGCCTGTTGTGAAGCTGGTTAAGTCTAGTTGGGACAAAGCGAGCATTAAAACCTACTAGCTGCAATACAGCGCATCGATACTTGCAGCAAACTCAGTTAACTTACCGAGAATCTTCTGACTTCTGTATGTGTGCGTTTTTCTGTTCAATTTACAATGACAGATATAGGTAATTCTTTTACTGTTCTTACAGACATAAGCTTCTACGAATTCTTACAAAGCTGTGGTTTGTAAGAAAGTGAGTGATATGTGAATTTCTATGAAGAAATCATATTCTCGCTTTGCACAGAAGCAGCCTTAATGGGATTTCGTTAAAATTTGTATAAGGTGCGTACAAAAAGAAACGAGCCGGAGACATAACTACAGCAACCAGTACCTGTATGTTAGAAGTATTGGCCCTGTCTGTTGAGACACTTGTCCCACTGTGATACAAGGCGGTGAATGGCTGTCTTATAAAAGTCCCAGGAATGCGATATGAGCCATTTCCGCATGTAAAGCTGGACGTCGTCCAGGTGAATCGTTTGCCCCTCGGAACCTTTTTAAGAGGACCAAAAATGGCGTAACAGGGAGAGCGGTCTGGACTGTATGTAGGATGACAGAGAACCTCCCATTTGAATTTCTGCAGGAGTGCTGCGACTGTGTTAGCCGTATGAGGCTGTGCACTGTCGTGGAGCAGAATGACCCCAGGGTGAGAATGCCTGGCCGTTTCGATTTGATAGATTGGCGAGGTTGGTCAAGGATTGCGAGTAACGCTGGGCATTCACTGCTGTACCGTGCTGCAGGAAGCCAATCAGAAGGGGGCGCTCTTGGTCAAAGAAAAACGTCAACATAACCTTTCCTGCACTTGTGTGGATGGCTTTGGTCCTTTTTTTGGGTGGTGGTGACCCTGGAAGCTTCCACTGGAGACTTTGTCGTTTTGATTCTGGTTGGAAGTGATGACACCATGGCTCATCTCCAGCCACCACTTGTGCCAGGAATTCACTTCCTTCCCTAGCACAGCGTTGCAGATGACCAAGACAGTGGGCCATTCGACATGCTTCCTGGTGTGGTTGAAGACTTTGTGGGGCACCCATTGGGCGCACACTTTGCGCAAGAGTAGTCGTTCCCTCATGTTGGTGTGAACATTTCCGACACTCAATCCAACCTAGGTGGCTATGGCTTTCACTGTCATTCGGCGGTCCTGGCTAATGAGTGTATCAACCAGCTGGACGATGCTATCGGTAATGACGCTTGGTGTTCCAGAACGTGAATTATCGGCTAATGACACCCGTCCTCCCCTGAAGCGCTTGTGCCACGCCTTGACCCTTGCAAGGGTCATGCAGTGTTCGCCGTACACTTGTGACATTCGTCGATGAATGTCCGTTCCCCCTACTTCTTCCACTGTCAGAAAACGAACACCTCTTTGCTCTTTTTTTGACGCCTCCATTTCACTGTTTGCAATGCGGCGATTGATGCGTTAGACGATTGAAGCATGCTGCTGCTAGCCTTGTACAGGCACCTGACGTGCACACGTGCCCTCTAGCGACGGGCTGTGAACATCCACGCTCTGGTCAGAACAACACTTCGTTGCACACGCCACTGTATTACCCTCCACTATATCTGGTTTGCGCATACCAGACTCCGGCTCGTTTCTTTTCGAACGCCCCTTATATTTTTGTTCGTTGTTTAAAATTATGACAATATTAACCGGTAGGCATTAAGTCTTGAGACAAAACATTTCAAGCTGTTAATGTGTTACTCTCGCTCGCTCGTGCTGGCTGGCTGTATACAGCCAGAAGGTTTTTTGCTGCGTGCCCACCCATTAAGGGTTTTACCGCAGGTAGAATTTGTGTTGAGTGATGTAGGATCAAGGTGATGTAGGTTTTTTGATTGGGAGTTAATTTTGAGGTTACCAAAGTACCTTCGGGTTGAAGGGGAGGATGCAGTACTTAGCACCCAATTTTTTGTTTTTTGTTTTAAATTTTTTAGATTTTAGTTGGGGAGAAATTTAGATGCCAAACAGCTTGGAAGAATTATGAGGAGCTCAGCTTTAGCTGCTGTTAGGGTTAGCTCCTGGGTTATCTAGGGTGCCCGCATGCCATACGGGGGACCCGATGCAGTCTAGATCGGCGTCTAGTGGGGTCATAATTTCCCAATGATCTGACAAGGGCGCTTCTATGTGATGGTAAACTTGCGTATAATTTCGAAGCCCGGCGCCTAATTTCATCCTCCACGTATGGAAGACCCGATGCTTTGTGGAGCAACCTGGTAGGGAAATAACGTCCCACAGAATAGATAGACCGCAGTCCTCCATTCTGTGCACGCTGAAGCCATGCTATCCAGCTGTCTGCTGCCATGCCCCCGATCTCGCAGGCATATAGCATCAAATGTTCGTACGTATGTGTTACTTCTGTACGATACTTTCTTATAGCACAATCAAATCTTGCAATACCCGTACATTCATAGCCTCTTGTAGAAATTATTTAGTTCTTCAATGCTTTTTAAATGAGACGTTAATTGCTGCACTGCTTCGTTTAAAGAGAATGCCTGCCTCTCCACAAATATAACAGAAATTGGCGTGACATCTGCACGAAAAGCTTCATAGTCAGGGGCCACATGACTTTTGGAAAATTAACCTGTGTCAACAATATAATAACAAATGGATCGAAGTTTTGAATCTGAGGCTTGACAGACAAGTAATGCTGACTATTCAAACCGATCAATGTGCAACGGACTTAATCTGTAAGCAGTTTGTTACTGGTGTAATTCAAATCGGAAAACGATTGATCCACATGTCTGAATTACACTAACTGTGTATTTCGTTTGCTCTAGGTGATTGGGTTCTCAGTAAAACTGAAGGACATTTATTCAATTTCTTCGATATTGTAAGACTTCATGTATCTCTATTGCTCACGAACTTCTCTGTTTTATGAAAACAGAACCAATGGACAAAAGCTTACTTCACAAATAACGTAGATCTCATTAAAACACGCAGTTTATGTTAAATCATTTTTAGCGTTCAACCTTTCCGAGTAATTGGTTTTTATTGGTTTGAATTTTCGACTCGTTCTTTATACTTTTTTTTTTTTTTTTTTTTTTTTTTTTTTTTTTGAAACGGTAGTTGTCATAATTTTATTTCTGCTGGTCATACAGAGTATTGAATTTCAAAGCGTGCACACAGCGAGCTGCTATTTAAACATTACAATGTATCTTTAGCCTCCTGTAGTAATAGCCATCCCCCTTATTCTTACAGCGAAATGTGTAATGACGTTTATCTCGGAAGAATACTAAGCTTTTGTAAGAACAGTTAGTAAAAGAGAAACCAAAACGAAAGCAGTCAGTCAAACGGTCGCTGGTATAACGACTTCATTATGGCGCCGTTAAGCGGTGATGGAATAAATAACGTGATCATGATGTTGGTGAACCGAAGCGATCAGTAGTTTTATCGTGCGGCCCCAGGCACACGGGAAGGGGGGTCAGAGCGGTAATTGAACCAACAGCGATTGAGATAAACCCAATAATAAATTGGAACACCCTCCCCCTCGCAATAGGTACAGTCTTGTTTGTGTTTACCAACAGCGAAGGTCATTACTAAAGCACCCAAGTGATCATCATCTTAACCCTCAACCATTCATTCCTTAGTTTAAAAAAAATCCATATTTTATTATTAGCACCTTATAAACACAGTCTTGTGTTTGAAATGTCAAGCTCAGGAGGTCCGGATCTTCTCAGCTCGGCCTGAGTAGAAGTCTGAAGTGCAGATTCAAACGACTTTGTTAAACCGCTTTAGTATAAACTGTTCTTTCTAGCTCATGCTATGAGAAATATGTTTGTAAAACTAATTTTATTACACTTCATTGTAAGGTATAACAGGAAAGATGTTTAAAAACGGCTCGCTGTATGGCGCTCTGAAATTACATACTGCGTCACAATCTGGAGAAAAACAAACCACAAATGGATGTTGACCTAGCACTTGAAAAAGTGTAATGTTTAGTAGTGTCCAACGCTCGCTCTCATTAAATATGGCAACACAAGGGATGGACATTGGTATATACAAAAAATTATACTTGAGAAAGAATTTTGGAAAGGATCAACTTTAAGATAATACCTTCCCAGCATTTGCCAGTTAATGAGTGTAGAGGAAAATCTGGAAAATACCTGTCAGAGAGGTCCTGCACGACTTCTATCGCAGACATCCCGATCCAGCCTCAAGCGTTACCCGGAGCAATCTTGCTTGGTGAAGGTGTAAAGTGTTGGAAATTCAAAGCAATAATAATGTCTCGAATATGGTTAATGCTACAAGAAATATTATGCCATAAATTGTGTATTCCATACAGATTTATCTTATAAAAGACATCTGTGGTTCTTGCTTTACCAGTTACACAAAAGTATTAATTTATTCGGAATGAAGCGGATGCCGGACTATATGAAAAGAGAGAAAGAGCACACTTTACTCGCCAAGAAAATGTCGCTAACTTCAATAAAAATTAAAAGGGCGGGATGGCTCCGGCAGTTTCGTATGAGGGCTGCATTCAGGAGACACGGAGTTCGATTCCCATGGCCAACCTGCCTGACCCATGAATTTTTTCGGAGGTTTTCCCGGGTCGCTAGGCGAATGGTGGATAGCTTAATTACACCACGCGAATTTCCTGGCCCTAAATTTCACCTCCATTAACATTTATATCATCTCATATCTGTTTTTTTTTTTTTTTTTTTTTTTTTTTTTTTTAATGATTTACGTCCTCCAATGCTAAGTAATATTAGACGATGAATGGAATGGATAAAATGAAGCTCAAATGCCTCCAAGGTCCATAGAGCTCAGAGTTACCCGACATTCGTCTTGCAGGATAAGGAAAACCTCGGAAAAAGGCTTATCCAGGTAACACCCTGACCGAGATTCGAACTCGGAACCTCTTGAACGTGAGGCAAACACGCTACCATCTACGCTACCGATGTAGGCTGAGGTGGTTTCTCTCAGGGTAGAAGTGTCGGCGGAATACTCGGCGCTGTATAGTAGTGTGATGATATCTGAGTGAGCGGGAGGAACTCCGGTCTCCGAGGCGGCCTAGTGGGCCGATTTAGGAACCCGGCTGGCAGGACGCCGGTTGTGCAAGCCTGCCGGGAGTTTTCCGGGCTCAAGCATGTCTATCTCCAGTCTCCGGTTCGGCCTTGTGACTGTTTCAGGGCCAGGGTAGGTAGGATGACGGATGTCCTGGACCGCCAGGGAGCTTCTATCTAGTTTAATGCTGGGACCCCACCCGCTCACCTCATCCTCCCTCGCGGCGGTGCCAAACTTGGGGTCATAAGTACGAAAGACCAGTCTGGTCCACTTACGGAGTCCCCTCCGACCAATCCAATCCCATCAATAAAAATTATCAGAGTCATGTTAACTTAAAATATCTCATTTAAAGGGAGTTCAGAGTAGGAGCATTTTATTGAATCTCTTCGCCTGCACATTAAAACAATGGCTGACTTTTAAGTATGAAATTACCGACTTTCTATTTTTGAGTAATCTATTTTCTCTTTCTTTCGCACCTCTATCATACATCCCTTATATATAAAACAAGTTTCCAAATAAATCTCAGCTTTTTGTCTCTACACACCAGGCACGTAGTAGATAAAGTACTCCAGACAAATATTAATGTAGCATTTATCGATGAATACAATAGTTCCTCTATACAATAGTACATAGCAGAGGAAGTACAAGTACTTGCTTTAGTTTTAGGTTACTTCGAAAGGAATATTTGCAATGAAATCTCAAATAAATTTATTTGAATACAGAACTTCCTCTACACAACGCGTAGGTGGTAGAAAAAAAAAAAGATATTAAATTTTCAGTGATACCTAGATATGAACAGTCACCGAATAGAAACATTCCTCTATACTACGCAGATACTAGAGAAATAATAACCCATCTTTGGTTTCGGAACATCTCGAAATCATTCACACAATCTGCATTTTGAAGTTTTTATTTTAATATAATACTTTCTTCAAATAGTAGATACGTGGTAAAGAAATCAAAATACTTTCTTTGTGCTTGGGGATTTTGAAGCATACATTTCCGGTATAATTTTAGATGGAATACTAAGCTTCAAGAATGCAAAGGAAAGTAAAAATCCACTGACAAAAGTGACCACCCAAATACTAACACATACGATTTATGAACGCTACAACAAATAATGCTATTGCGTATTATTTACACCAATTTCTAGGCATTTAGCTTCTGAATGCATTTCTATAACGTTGGTGAAGAGCAAACTGTTATTAAATAAACTGTATCTATGTAGCCGTCAATTTAAACAATGTAGCTCGGATCTAATTTGGTATTAAACATGAGTTGCACACTGGCCCCACTCCAGTGTTGTACAAATCGCGCTATTTATAGTCATAATGTGTTTAGCAATACTAAGCCCCACCCTCCCGAGGTCCCGGGTTCAATACGGGGTATAGTGTTATCCAGTGGATTAAGGGCACGCGCACAATGGCCGCCATTTTTGTATCATCATATGTAATATCAAAAATGTTAACTGCCGCAGCTGATGCAGCCGCATCCATGGAATCAATCGGTGACTGGCTTTGCAGTTCAAAAACTGCATGCAAATTCCTTTCTACGATTCAGTTCGAGCTGGTTACATTGTTCATTCGCAACTAAACTTGCGTTATCCGGACATTTTAGTCCAATCAAATAATATTATGACCTTATTGTTCTCTATCTTGTTTTCAAATTCGCCATCCTTTGTGCTACAACCAGTTCTTACACAACATCATTCTTTTACCTGATCCACGAAATATTTCACTTTATTATTATTATTATTATTATTATTATTATTATTATTATTATTATTATTATTATTATTATTATTATTATTATTATTATTATTATTATTATTATTATTATTATTATTATTATTATTATCATCATCATTATTATTATAGCTTTCAAGGCTTCACAAAATAACAAAGGAACTGGGAATCCATATATATATATATATATATATATAGTGAATGTATTTATTATTCGTTGATTTCCTCTCAGAGATTAATCATGAAGCATTAATACTTCAAATACATAATTACATCAATGATACCCGTGATTATGCTTGCGCCAATGTAAAAATCATGTTACGTAACGCTCCTGTCAATTGCCAAGATCACGTAAGCGCCGCCGGTGTATCGTACTTTCGTTCCGCTGGAGTTTTACATGCCAGTATATCTCCTCACACGGGACTGTCGCTTTTACGTACACTTAAAAACCACCTGACTAGGCTCCGTTTGAACCCACGACCCGGGATCGAAAGGCCAGCGCCTAACCAACTTAGCCACCCAGGCCGGTAGAGAATTTCAACCACTATGTTAACAGCAATATCAAAGGTGTTTTTATCTCCTCTAATGTTAATTCATATCGGACTACGAATGAAACTGGTGAAATGATGTTCAAAAGAGCCCAGGGTCAATAGAGCTTATAGTTACCCAACATTCCTCTTTCTGGAAAAGAGAAAACCGCGTAAAAAAACTTTATCCAAAAAACTCGTTCTGACCGAGATTGAACTCACGACCTTTTGCAGGTGAGGCAGACACGGAACCATCTACACTATGGGTAGCAACATTAAAACACAAATACCACTTTATTATTATTAATTATTATTATATTATTATTATATTCCTCGGATTATTATGAACCTATCTTCTGGTGTAAGACAACGTAAAGGGGTTAAGCATTATCGCATTGTCTATAAAAGTAAATGGTGATTAAAATCATTTGGTTCCACAAGAGTTAACAAGTCAAAGGTTACATTCACTTGTTATAATTTGTAGATTCTCATTCCTTAATAACCAGCAGATGTCCTCTACGGTGGGAAGTTTGTGATGTTTTATAAGCAGGAAAAAAAAAAAAAAAAAAAAAAACTTTGTTACAAAAAAAAAGGGGGGGGATGAAAAAGAGCAACAATATCAGACCAGATTAAATACCACGTTCTTGTTTTAATTCTTCGGGGCTATCGCATCTTTCTTTGTACGTTACTAACAGTAAACACGACTATATCGAATTACTAAAATTCGCTATTAATTTCTTCCCAGCTGGAATTTTCTCCATGAACAGCGACAAGGCAGTCCGATTGGGACTAACTAGTCTCTTAGATGCATTCATATCATCATTACATTATACTATATTTCTTGAACAGTTCTTTTGCTAGTTCCTTTTCCTTTCTTTCTTTACAGTATCTTGATAGTTTAAATTATTTATATGCAATAGTTCTTAAATATCTAAAAAGAAGTGGAAACCTATTGGGCACGAAGAACCTAAGGCTAAACGCTGTAGAGAAAAACCGCCAAACTAGAGCTATGACACATTTCTGTTAAAGTATAGTTTCTTAAAATTTACATTGAATACCTTATACGGTTTCAATAAAATACAAGCACCTTGCCATAGCCAATAACAAGAACACTTTCTAAAACGTTGTTCATAGGTTTTGGAAAAACACGCACTTCTGTAAAATGAGACCTCACAAATACAAAGAATAAATAGGTTTATTCCAACAACTGTCAAGGTGGACCTGGTGCCTTGGTTAATAGTGTACTATATTTCAATATTTAAAAAACTAACGATGAATATCTTGGAAATGAGATTCATTCCAATTGAAGAGCACTTCACGTGCTAAACGCAAACTGTACGGCAAACACAATTTTCATTTGTCACGCAAATATTTTAAACGTCTAGTAATCAAATTCTTACAGCAACCTTTTTTTCGTCCTCCAACGTTAAGTTGATGAATGAAATGACGCTCGTGAGTCCGAGGTCCATGGAGCTTAGAGTTACTCGACATTCGTCTATCAGGATAAGGGAAAATCACGGGAAAAAAGCATTATCCAGGTAACTCACCCTGACCGAGATTCGAACTCGGGACCTCTTGACGTGAGGCAGACACGTCACCATCTACGCTACCGAGGCGGGCACAGCAACTTTACGAGGAAAAAAAAAAAAAAAAAATAACGGAACTTTTCCATGTAAAGTGCAATGAGGAAGATTTTCTTGAAAATCTTCGCACCAAAGTTCAAACACCTTTCTCTTTACCTTATCCTAGTATACCATTTATTGCGATGTTAAGGGAATTTTTGTTCCTCTATACCTTAAGGTCGAAATGTAATGTAATGAAAGGATATGTGTAGTGTTTAACGCCCGTTTTCCTACATACGGCAACGCAGGCGGTGACTCTTATGATACATGAGACGAAGATGGCGGGGGAAACCGGAGATCCTGGAGAAAACCCGCCCAAACACCGTGTTATTCACCATAAATCTCACTTTTCAGTCGCCTGGGATCTAACCCGGGCCGCTTTGGTGTGAATAGAGCGGTCTTAATCACTCGGCCACGGCGTGGCTACTTGGAACATAATGAACTTGAATACCACAGTTAAATACCACGTTCCATGGTTCAAAAGTTCGTTTCTGAGCATGAGGTCTCTCTTTCTCTCTCCCTCCTTACAAAAGAAAAAAACATCTTTTTCTAAAAAGGTTCCATTTTGAATTTAGGACATTTAAAACATATACTTCTGGTGAAATATCTATGTACATAGAATTTTTGTATTAACGCACTATCTTAAAATTTTACAAATTATCACTAACTTTCGAGGATTAACCTAAGCAATACCTCCATGTCATTTTGTTGAATTCAAACGTATCAAGTATTTAATACTATGGTTTGGGCTAGAATTCAAACGGGTGGTGGTTTATAACAAAAAATTTGAAGCTAATTAACAATTGCAAGTCAAAATAGCATTAGAATACTAATACAATAGTAAATGAATAATGTAGAGGGATAATGAGTGTCATGCTTCCCTATAAATTTTGTTTTTGTATTTTTCAGTTTGTTCCAGAAAACCGGAAAAATTCTGGAAACGTCTGGGATATTTCAGAGCAATCCATAATTTTTTGTCGTATGCTGGAGTGTTTTAGAGTGCTTTTCATCCAAAGCCTGGCCGAAGTGGTCAAAAGCTGAACCTTGATTACTCTCACCGTTATCTCTAAAAATTCTTGAATTTGATACCATATCTGAATGCCTCATCAGTTTCATGATTACATTCTTGCCCTAGAGGATATGTTACGAATCTGTAATTTCATTATTCTTTTTCATGAATTAGCAATAGTTAAACCAAATTTTATTTTCCCCTCTAGTTACTTGTAGTAAATACAGAAAGTAAGGAATTTAACCCAAAAATTCTATATTATGAATTTCATCGGAACTACATTTTTAAACCGTCTTAAATTTAAAGAAGGCACTTACGAAAAAGATAATTATGTGTGAGAAGAGTAAGTCACTTGACATGTATGTATATTTTAAAGAGAACTACATATGCCCTGTAGAAAGTTTATGTTTACCTTTTTACAAAGTTAGGCAAATGAGGACTTTAACGGCTATTCCCATAAAATTCAAGACACGTCTTGTGTCAAGGAAAGCATTGCGAAAATATCTTAAACACATTCATGAACATGTTTTAATTTAAGTTCTTCATATCGGCCGAGAGGTGAAATGATGCTCAAATGAGTCCAGGGTTGTAGAGCTTAGAGTTAACATACGTATTTCGGAAGGAAAACCCCCGGAAAACACCTTATCCATATAACTCACCCTGACCGAGATTCGAACTGCGGACCTCTTGAACGTGAGGCAAACACGCTACCATCTATGCAACTGAGGCGGGCCTCAATAACAATCATTACCCATTTTTCAGAAAAATAAAGAATTATGTATTATTTTGGAGGAAACTCGCTTGAAAATCTCCATGTCGCATCTTTAAAGAATGCTAAACTAAAATACCAAGCTTAATATTTATTCGACATTTCCATTTTGAATTATGCTCTCTCTCTCTCTCTCTCTCTCTCTCTCTCTCTCTC
>JAUKNK010000540.1:0-101892 GCA_030765055.1 Mantis religiosa | reverse complement strand
TAACGTATAATTTAATACCGAAGTTGTTTTTGTTTATACTTCACTGGAAACGTAGAGTCAGACTGAAAAATTCAATGCCATAGCCGGGATTTGAACCACGGATCTTCTGGTTTCCGTCCAGCCGCACTACCATTGTGCTACTATGGCCAACGTGCCGATATGACAATTTAGCCTACACACGGCCAGTGTGAAAGAATAATTAATTTCCTTTATACTTCACTACTTACGTAAATTAAGTCATTCTACCCAACTTAACTGTGCAAACCTACCTACATCTCTTTTCATATCAGTTTCCACCTTTCTGTATTTGGTCCTGATTTCTGTATTTCTTTCAGATGTTTAAATTTTCTTTTTTCTCCTGATTTCTCATTGTTCTCGACCAATACGTCAGTATTTTACTATTTATGGTAAATTGTTTTATTACTCCATCTTTCTAACTATAATATCATTTGGTAAACTAGACGACTTTTCGAAATTGTTCTCTCATATGTTTTGTTACTTCACATTATAACAATAAGTACCAGTAGTTATTAAATGACCTACTAGAACATGGGTAGTTACCTTGTCTCTGTTTGTCTCTTTTCCCTAAACCCTTTTCCATCACCACCTCTGATCTGGCCGAAGCAAATCCTTCTGTTGCCGTTCTCTCACAGACATCTACATACTTTTCTCTTCAAAATTTCTTTTATGTCTGTATAAATACACAATCAGGTTTTGGAATAAAAACCTCCTGCCTCTCCATAACTTCTATTCTTAATTTAACTCTTTTCCAAAACCCTCTCTCCTAAATCTACTCCCCCCAACATACATTATTCCCTTGTAGCTACAATAAATAATTTTTTGTTTAAGTAGATATAGCATCAAGTGTTAGTAAGAATGATTTCTACAGCAGGTAAGAAGCAGAGAAAGAAAAAATTACACAGCAGGTTGAATGTGAGAGCAGAACAACACGCACCTTATCGTGTGACCGTGTCTTATCGCGTGACTTCATCCACTCGAATGTGAACTAGCCCTCAGAGTGATGAGGTAACAAAGATTTTCCTTATGGCTACGCTTTACAACCTGGATACAGTCATTTGTTTCTAGAAGTGCGTAAGAACTGGAAAAATAAACAGTCAACAACGAATATATCGAAATGGTTCACATCATATATAAATTGTGTTTTAAGGGGACTTATACCTTTTTGTACAATAAGATTTTCGCTATCTGTTACAGTTTACAGTTATGTAAAAGTCGTCACTAGAGCTACGAAGTTAAGCAAGAAACCTTTTCTGTTCTATAATGATTGAAGACGAGACTCAACATTTAACGATGGGTCAACCTAGGCCAGAAAATGGAGGAAGTTATTTGTGTTTTTGCCTCGTTAGGTATTTTTTATTTAAATGTCCTTTTTATATGAATTTTGTTTAGTTTAACGGTCCTTGATATACTACAAAGCAAACTTAGGTAAGCTTCGGAAGTTGAACTCCAGGGTGGTTAAACCAAGAATGATTTAATTATATCTACTTAAATTTCTTTCCCCAGAATGTCCACTGCTGATTTCTGTATCAGAAGAAATATTAGGGTTGTTCAATAAAGAATGATCATTTTTTTTGACAACGTACCTTTACCTATCCTCATAATTTTGATGGTCATTCTCAAAATAGTCTCCCCTGAATGCGATGCACTTGTCCCAGCGTTTCTGTCAGTCTTCAAAGACATGCTAGAAACCATTTTTGAGAGATCCTTCAAAATCACCTCCGCAGGCTTCACCACCGCTTCTGATGATGGATAATGTCTCCCACGAAGGCGTTTCTTCAAGTTAAGGAATAGAAAATAGTCACATGGGGCTAAATGCGGACTATAGGGAGGATGAGGGATGTATTTCACGTTGATTTTTGCAAAATATTCAGCAACAACATTAGCAATATGCGGCCGCGCATTATCGTGGTGCAGCATCCAGCCTGCTTCACGGAAATGTGGTCTTTTGTGCCTGATATGTACTTGCAATGTTTTCAGGACACACACTGATGTGTGTGCAGGTACAACATGCTGATAAACCATTCCATTCCATGAATATCAAAGAATGAGATAACCATAACTTTTCCAGCAGAAGCGACCACTTTTGCTTTTTTGGAGGTTGATGATGAAGGAGAAGCGATTACGTTTGAAAGGAACTCCGGATCTTCCTCTAACATCAACTTTAACTGCATGTTACCTCCATTACAGCGGTAGACGATACTGAACATGTCCGAGCTTGGCTGATTCTCACAGGCGGGAACCAGGAGTACCAACAATGAAGCTACTACGGCGTGTTTTTTCACATTAAACTAACAGAATATAATAAGATTGAATTTTAGTGCGAAAAATTATGACCGTAAAAAATTATGATCATTCTATACTGAACGGCCCGCGTAATAAGCAGTTTCACTCGCTCTAGTTGCTACGTGTCACTTGAAAGTTGTTCTTTCAAAAAAATTTGTTAAATATGTAATACAAAATTAATTTATCAATTTGTTGGTATCACTTCTTTATGCCCGTTTTCACAATCTTCAGGTCCTTTTTGTAATACTTTTATGTTTTTAAAGGTAATTTTTAGACAATTAGGGGTACCCAACATCCTAGCTCTAGTCATGACAATAGAAAGACGTACAAAGATTGTTCCTGGAACATCCAAGACATATATTTCATGTTTCGCTCAAGATATGCAAAAGTTATGGCATTTTAATGCAAATTGTAGAGATATTTGTTTTGAAAAATATAATTTCGAAACATTTTCGGGTAAACTATCATTTGTGATTCTGGGGTTGTTCTTCAACAACTTATTGTATCATCTTTGAAGGGTGTTGAACTTAAAAACAACATCTATATGATACAGAAAATACAATTTTCTTTTTTTCTTTTATTAACACGTATTGTATTGAAATGTCGCTGCACATTTTTAATGCGCTGTTTCGTATGCAAGTGGTATAGAGATATATTTCGTTTTTATTCAAGGGGCTTTAAGTAAAATGTCGTATTGAATTTTTTGTTGGAGTGCCATAGCTCCTCGTGACGTGATACAGCTGTCCATTGAAAGTGTTTGCAGCCGACAGAGTACGCTAGCTAATCTTGTTCGGGCATCAATCATTGCTCATCCATCACGCATATAAAACTCACAAAAGCTTTTAGCGCTGCAATATGTAAACAAGACCCTCCACAGGACGAGAGAGAACTGCTGATAAATTCCTTAACTGCTCTACCCCATATATGTGCTTTAACATTTTCCTGTCGATCTTGTTACCCATTGCACATGTTTTAACACTCCCTCAGTTATTTTATAGACAAAGCTTTCTATATATCTCGTGATATTCAAAACCAGCATGTCTTAAGAAAACTCACTAAGGACATGATAACCGAGAGGGTTGGCTCAGGCGGTTTTGTGTATGCCCCGCATTCGGAAAGTTTGGTTTCGATTATCGTGGTGAGCCTACCTGAAACGGGGTTTGTTTTGGGCGCTTTTCCCGTCATCAGGTGAATGCTGGGTAGGCTGATTACATCCCCCGAATTTCCTGTCTATCCATTTTTCTGGAAAACGTGTGTAGCTCTGGGATGATCTGTAAATTTTCTGTATGAAGTTTTGTTGCCTCGTAGCGTAGATGGTAGCATGCCTGCCTCACGTTCAGGAGCTCCCGAGTTCGAATCTCGGATAGGGTGAGTTACCTGGAGAAGGCTTTTCCTGGGGTTTCCCCTAACCTGGAAGACGAATGTCGAGTAGGGCTAAGCTCAATGGGCCCAGCACACATTTGTGCATCATTTCACCCACTTCATTCGCCATCCGATATGACTTAAGGTTGGAAGACATACAATTACAAAAACAATAAATGAATGAGTGAGTGAGTGAGTGAGTGAGTGAGTAAGTAAGTAAGTAAGTGAGTAAGTGAGTGAGTGGGTGAGTGGGTAAGTGGGTTAGTGGGTTAGTGAGTGGGTAAGTTAGTGGGTTAGTGAGTTAGTAGGTTAGTTAGTAAGTTAGTGGGTTAGTGAGTAAGTAGGTTAGTGGGTTAGTGAGTAAGTTAGTTAGTAAGTGGGTTAGTGAGTAAGTTAGTTAGTTAGTGGGTTAGTGAGTAAGTTAGTTAGTGGGTTAGTGAGTAAGTTAGTTAGTGGGTTAGTGAGTAAGTTAGTTAGTGGGTTAGTGAGTAAGTTAGTGGGTTAGTGAGTAAGTTAGTTAGTGGGTTAGTGAGTAAGTTAGTTAGTGGGTTAGTGAGTAAGTTAGTTAGTGGGTTAGTGGGTAAGTTAGTGGGTTAGTGAGTAAGTTAGTGGGTTAGTGAGTAAGTTAGTTAGTGGGTTAGTGAGTAAGTTAGTTAGTGGGTTAGTGAGTAAGTTAGTGGGTTAGTGAGTAAGTTAGTGGGTTAGTGAGTAAGTTAGTTAGTGGGTTAGTGAGTAAGTTAGTTAGTGGGTTAGTGAGTAAGTTAGTGGGTTAGTGAGTAAGTTAGTGGGTTAGTGAGTAAGTTAGTTAGTGGGTTAGTGAGTAAGTGAGTTAGTGAGTTAGTTACTGAGTTAGTTAGTAAGTTAGCTAGTAGTAAAAAGTAAATAAGTAAAAAGTAAGTAAGTAAAAAGTAAGTAAATAAAAAAGTAAGTAAGTAAATAAAAAGTAAGTAAGTAAATAAAAAGTAAGTAAATAAAAAAGTAAGTAAGTAAGTAAATAAAAAAGTAAGTAAGTAAGTAAATAAAAAAGTAAGTAAGTAAATAAAAAAGTAAGTAAGTAAATAAAAAAGTAAGTAAGTAAATAAAAAAGTAAGTAAGTAAATAAAAAAGTAAGTAAGTAAGTAAATAAAAAAGTAAGTAAGTAAAAAGTAAGAAAGTAAATAAAAAAGTAAGTAAATAAATAAAAAAGTAAGTAAATAGATAAAAAAGTAAGTAAAACAGTAAGTAAAAAAGTAAGTAAAACAGTAAGTAAAAAAGTAAGTAAAACAGTAAGTAAATAAGTAGGTAAATAAGTAGGTAAATAAGTAGGTAAATAAGTAAGTAAATAAGTAGGTAAATAAGTAAGTAAATAAGTAAGTAAATAAGTAAATAAGTAAGTAAATAAGTAAGTAAATAAGTAAGTAAATAAGTAAGTAAATAAATAAGTAAGTAAATAAGTAAATAAGTAAATAATAAGTGAGGAGGGGAGTTGAGGAAGGGAGCAAAGGGAGGGGAGGAAGGTTACTGTTTGGTGTCGTTTGAATTCATCAATTTTCTTATCCTTTTTTACCAGTTCAGCACTGAATCCATTGTATTCTGCAGTGTGAATTATATTATTGTACTGTTTGATATATTCCATCTTGTTTCAAGGTACATTAATCAGCCTGTAAGATAAACAGTTGTTAACAACATACTTGTATTGTCTTAGCTTATATAAATACTAGCAGTAATAAATGGAGCATTGAGTATTAGTTCGACTCAATTATATTAATTTTCTGCTTCACTGTATCATAGTCCTTACACATTGGAATGCTTCACAGGGTTTGCTACTGCTACAACACTTTCTATGGAACATTCCATCTGGCCAGTTTCACAAAATTTGAATGTTTATGTTGTTTACTTATTTCTAAATATCGCAAATCCATGGAAATAATTGAGGCACAATCGCAAGATCTACACCAGTAATTTCATTATTCCTTTCTGTTTACCTTATACATTCCCAGTTAAATCTTAGATTATTGCTGTATTTAATGGAACACCATGTGTTATAAAACCATTTATAGATGTATTTATATACAAAAAAAATAGAGAGGTGGCCAAATTATTAGACTAAAGCTCTGAAAACCTTCTTTATTTACTTAAATGAATGAGCTCTCAGATACGTATATATGACATACAAACTTGAGTCAATACTTTGCATACATTCATTTATTGGAAGTTAACATATTTATTCGGTTAGGCAATGTTTTACACCTGTACTATCCGCATCATGTTGCCGGATATTCATGTCTCTATCAGTTGGATTTTGGTTGTAATATGGGGTCCTTAATTTTATTCTTCGCAATGGACCATAAATTTCTAACATTCAGGACTATTTCCTGGCCATGGAAGCACTGAAAGATCTAAATTCAGTGAGTATTGTGTTATTTTCTTGACTTTGTGACACAGTGCACCGTCGTGCATGAAGATACAGAGGTTCATTTTGAAGAACTCTTAGGCACTGATCTTGCCCCATAGTACCGTCAACAATGTACAGTCCTCCAGTACCATGAACAGACATAACGCTGCAGACCATCATCTTTGTAGGGTGTTTCACAGTTGGTTGCACTCAATGAAGATGAACCTCTTAACCCCATATTTCTTTTAACATTAAATCTCACAGATTCTCTAGTCTTTACTGCATGCATAGAACTTTAAAAGCATTAGTATAATACAGAAGAAGTGTACTGACAAAATAAAACTAAGAGTTCTAAAATAAACCTTTGAAATGTCCAATAAGAATACATTGGCACATATTAAATACACAATAAATGTACTCTTACGACAGTTGACAGTCAACTTAGCAGTTATACCAGCATTTGCTTACAGAACATCCCACAAATCATCATAAAATATCCCTGAATTATTCTTATGTATAATTCAATCATTGTTACATCTAATTTTGTCATTAATTCAGAGTTAGGCTGAAATAAGTTCATTTTTATAACTGAAAGTCGGTATAGTCTAATAATTTGGCCACCTCTGTAATATTAAAAGAAATGTTTTATGCAAGAGACAGGTGATCAATACCCTGTAAAACAAAAACGTGATATTACGTGGTTTTAAAGACCTTCTTGTAATTACAACAGAGTTGGCCGTGGATAAACACTTGACTCTGTAGAGGGACTGAAAGATTCAACTGTTTACTATTGAAAGTGAAGCGGCTAAACGTTCCCGAGGCAATAAAAGCATTACGTAAATAGAACGATCCCGAAAATCCAGTTTTATGAGAGCCATTTGTTGACCTTTCTCTGTTATGTACACGAGAACGTTTAATTTGATCCTGAAGCCACTTTTGTAATGAGATATCTGTAGGATATATTAAACGCTTTTAGAGTCATGTGTTCAGTATAAACGAGTATTTCTACATTAACTTTGTCTCTCTAAGATCATAATACAAAAGCTACAGATGATGAGCATCGCTTCAAGTTTAGTTGTGCACCAATGGGCAATGGAGTTGGACAGTAATAATGACACAGTGAAGCAGGTTGATGGGTCATAGGGAGTCGCAGAGGTTCTTAACAAGCGGTACGGGGCACCAGTGACATGATCCTGGTAGTTCTTAGCTTTTTAACAAGCAAAATATATACATTTTATTCGTTATTTATCGCCCTCCGAATGAGCTAGAATGACGTCATAGTTTTCTGGTGAGTCTATCTTGATATCATAGTGCTCTTCACAGAGAAGAAGCGGTAATTTTTGCAGAACACTTAGAAAATTACAGCGCTCTCAGTGTGTTTGCAGTGATAACCAATACAACCAGCTTCCCCTGGATATGAACACAGAGCACCGCGTCTTCATGGTTGAATGTTACTTACGCACCAGGATTAAAATTGGTGCGGCATATAAATATAATTTAAACTGCTGCATAGAGGAGTTGATACAACGGTATCCGACATTCAGACAATTCCCTCAGAGCGTAATGTTGTCAAAAGTATCTAGTTAACGTCAAATTGACATACTTTTGTTTGTAACATAAACGTCTTACGCTTTATCAGTATATGATATAAACTTATTGTCATTCTCACACTTAAATAAAATGTCTATTAATGTTGGTATTCTATGTATTTTAGAACCAATAGATACAGCAAACATTTACAAGATACAGGATCAGTTACTTGCAAAAAGAGAGACAATCGACGCTATAAAGTGACTGGTCACAATCTAAAATAATGGAAAGATAGAGCCAGACTGAAAAATTAAATGCCATAGCCGAGATACAAAGCACGGATCTTCTGGTCTCCGTCCAGCCACTCTAACCATTGAGCAACTATGGCCAACGTGCCAACATGACATTAAATTCTCCAACTGACTCGTGTTTTTCCCGGTAAACCACTAGCAGTTCTTATAATCACATGAGACAACTACCTTAATGACGACTTGCTATGCTGTAAGTGCTTTAAGACCCGGGTATGATATCATATTCTCCAATTGACTCGTGTTTTTACCGGTAAACCACTAGGAATTCTCATAAACACATGAGACAACTACCTTAATGACGACTTACTATGCTGTAAGTACTTTAAGACCCAGGTATGACATTAAATTCTCCAACTGACCCGTTTTTTTTCCTCTAAACCACTAGGAGTTCTCATAAACAAATGAGACGACTACCTTAATGGCGACTTACTATGCTGTAAGTACTTTAAGACTCGGGCTTTATAGATAACCACTTTTAGGTCAATTAATGTAAATTAATTGTTCTTTGACACTGGCCTTGTGCATGCTAATATATGGAAAGATAGAGTTAGACTCAAAATTTCAATGCCACAGCCGGGAATTGAACCAGATGTGTGGTTCTAATCCCGGCTATGGCATTGAACTTTTCAGTCTGACTCTATCTTTCCATACATTAGCATACACAAGGCCATTGTGAAAGAACAATTAATTTCCAATCATAAATAGTGTTATGACAGAAAGACGTCAAGTATACACTCTCGTAATACAGACAATATTTAAGGGGAAGAGAGAAAGGAAATATAAGAAATGGACACATAAGACTATATACTAGAGATATTTTCTTGTTTAGACTTGGATAAAAGCTTTGTACATATTGTAACACTAATTTATTTTTCATTCCTAGAACATGTTCTGCTAATTTTCTGGTTTACAATGAAGTTACATTGTGAGGAAACTGTGAGTGATAGAAAACAATTAAGATCAAATTGAAATATTTCTATTTTATGTGACAGTTTTACAATATACGTATATATATATATATCTACTATAACAGAAAAACAAATGTTCTTTGTCAAATAAGTGTTCATTAACTTATCATTTCGTATATTCTTCATGGTAAAATTGTATGGCTGCATAATTAGCTTTGTAGTATATTGTATTGTAGTATATAGTTTTTATAAACAGTTATCATATCTACACACCAGACGAAATCCCCCACCTTTATATTACGCGGGCAGACCTAGCTCTCAAATAGTATATTGTGACTTTGTGGGTTCGTGAAATGAAAAGTCCAATTACACCACTCAACAATGTTCTTTATTTCCACCGACTTACAGTTAAACTCTTGCCAATTACACAGAATTTCGTGCTGCACACAGTTACAATTCACCAGTTCGTCCACTACAATTTCACTGCACTAGTAATTACGTAAGCTCCGGTACACCTTCACAGTTACGTACAGTCTTCCGTTGCACAATCTTCTCGTACATTAACACGTCACTGACTAACTCTTACACCAAGAACTGCGACTGTCTCCTCACTCACTAACTGACAAAACCAACTCAACTCAACTCTGTCTGTCTGTAACCCTCTTCATATAGGAATATCGCCGGTTTCTAGTGACCAGGGGAATGTTCCAGATTCCGTAATTTCGAGAAACAGGTGTAGAGAAACAGACGACACAGTCATGTTTTTCCCCTGACCACAGCCTGTCACCACTATAGGACAAACGAGGCGAGGGCGTGGCTAACCGAACCTTCCCTGTCTTCCGCTCTCAGCTGCTTCACAGGGTGTTCCAGCGCTCGCGTTACAATATTTAGCTGTCGGTAGAGAGAGACCTCAAAGCTGCTGTCAACAAGCCGCTAGGGGAATCGTATATAAACTAGCTCCATCAACGATGCTATTGATGATGTAAAATTTTGTGCGGTAAAATCACATCAAAAAATGAATATCGTGTATTTGTTATATAAAATTGTTCAGTTCTGTGCAGTTGCTTATACGGAAAAGTAGGACCCTTATTTTCAACAATGCTACGTGTTTAATAATGAATTATCTTTTCTGAGCTTTCGTCAAAGTACAAACAAATGATTGATTAAATAAAATTTGAATTTTACAGACTGTTAACTGTGCTAATCTACTCGCGTATTAGAATTAGAATTACTGCTGATGGAATTCGACACTGCGACCAGTCTTAATCTGTTTTACTTATACCCCCAAGTGAGCCATCCACAGGAGGAAGGATAAGGCGAGGGAAAACAAAGGACGGCCATCCCAAGGATGCAGGACAGTGGAGAGGTCAGGGTCCCTTCAGTTTACTTACATTGAAACCTCCCATGGTAGGCTAAGGAAACGTACATTCCCCTCTCCTGTGTTTCGGTTTGGAGAACGGCAACCGTCCTACCGGCGGAAGAAGTTTTACTCACAGCATATCATCCTGCCATGCACCGCAGATATCCACGCCGACACCTCTACCCTGAAACAGACCACCAGATGAGAATTGACATATTTCAATAGCATTAGAAATAGCATTTTACGAAGAGTAGTATATAGTGGCGACAAATAGGAATTTCTTGTTAAGATTTAAGTTATTAGCAAACGACTGTGAATTGCATAACTTCTCAAGTTTAGGCTAATAGTTCTCGCAGTGTGGGCCAGCTCTGGAACGTCTGAGTGGAGAGGGGAAGCCGGAACATGTATGCTTGTAGAATGAGCAGTCTTGCAGTGCAAGAAGGGTCCACGTGTTAATGTACAATAGAAAGAGTACTGAAGAGAAGCCTTCGTCCTTTGAGTCATTATTAGCCCTTCATTTAATGAAAATTAATATTTAGAGCTTCCCTGGCTTTGAAAGTCGCACCTCGCTACTGGACCTACGTGTAACTGTAAAATAGAGCACTGAAGGGTAGACTTAGCTCTTTGAGTCATTATTCTCTCTTATTTTAATGACAATTAATATTTGGAGTTTCCCTCGCTTTGAAGGTCACACCTCGCTACTGGACCTACATGCAACTGTAAAATAGAAAGAGTACTGAAGAGTAGACTTAGCTCTTTGAGTCATTATTCTCTCTTATTTTAATGACAATTGATATTTGGAGCTTCCCTCGCTTTGAAGGTCACACCTCGCTACTGGACCTACGTGTAACTGTAAAATAGAAAGATTACTGAAGAGTATACTTAGCTCTTTGAGTCATTATTCTCTCTTATTTTAATGACAATTGATATTTGGAGCTTCCCTCGCTTTGAAGGTCACACCTCGCCAGTGGACCTACGTGTGACTGTAAAATAGAAAGATTACTGAAGAGTAGACTTAGCTCTTTGAGTCATTATTCTCTCTTATTTTAATGAAAATTAATATCTGGAGCTTCCCTCGCTTTGAAGGTCACACCTCGCCACTGGACCTACGTGTAACTGTAAAATAGAAAGATTACTGAAGGGTAGACTTAGCTCTTTGAGTCATTATTCTCTCTTATTTTAATGAAAATTAATATCTGGAGCTTCCCTCGCTTTGAAGGTCACACCTCGCCACTGGACCTACGTGTAACTGTAAAATAGAAAGATTACTGAAGGGTAGACTTAGCTCTTTGAGTCATTATTCTCTCTTATTTTAATGACAATTAATATTTGGAGCTTCCCTCGCTTTGAAAGTCACACCTCGCCACTGGACCTACGTGTGACTGTACAACAGAGTAGTCTTAGTTCTGTGAGTCATTATTCTCTCTTATTTTAATGACAATTAATATTTGGAGTTTCCCTCGCTTTGAAGGTCACACCTCGCTACTGGACCTACATGCAACTGTAAAATAGAAAGAGTACTGAAGAGTAGACTTAGCTCTTTGAGTCATTATTCTCTCTTATTTTAATGACAATTGATATTTGGAGCTTCCCTCGCTTTGAAGGTCACACCTCGCTACTGGACCTACGTGTAACTGTAAAATAGAAAGATTACTGAAGAGTATACTTAGCTCTTTGAGTCATTATTCTCTCTTATTTTAATGACAATTGATATTTGGAGCTTCCCTCGCTTTGAAGGTCACACCTCGCCAGTGGACCTACGTGTGACTGTAAAATAGAAAGATTACTGAAGAGTAGACTTAGCTCTTTGAGTCATTATTCTCTCTTATTTTAATGAAAATTAATATCTGGAGCTTCCCTCGCTTTGAAGGTCACACCTCGCCACTGGACCTACGTGTAACTGTAAAATAGAAAGATTACTGAAGGGTAGACTTAGCTCTTTGAGTCATTATTCTCTCTTATTTTAATGAAAATTAATATCTGGAGCTTCCCTCGCTTTGAAGGTCACACCTCGCCACTGGACCTACGTGTGACTGTACAACAGAGTAGTCTTAGTTCTGTGAGTCATTATTCTCTCTTATTTTAATGACAATTAATATTTAGAGCTTCCCTCGCTTTGAAAGTCACACCTCGCTACTGGACCTACGTGTAACTGTAAAATAGAGTACTGAACAGCAGACTTAGCTCTTTGAGTCATTATTCTCTCTTATTTTAATGACAATTAATATTTGGAGCTTCCCTCGCTTTGAAGGTCACACCTCGACACTGGACCTACGTGTGACTGTACAACAGAGTAGCCTTAGTTCTGTGAGTCATTATTCTCTCTTATTTTAATGACAATTAATATTTAGAGCTTCCCTCGCTTTGAAAGTCACACCTCGCTACTGGACCTACGTGTAACTGTAAAATAGAAAGAGTACTGAACAGCAGACTTAGCTCTGAGTCATTATTCTCTCTTATTTTAATGACAATTAATATTTGGAGCTTCCCTCGCTGTGAAAGTCACGCTTCGCTACTGGACCTACGTGTGACTGTACAATAGAAAGAGTACTAAAGAGTAGCCATAGTTCTGCGAGTCATTATTCTCTCTTATTTTAATAAACGTTATTATTTGGAGCTTCCCTCACATTCAAAGTCACGCCTGAGCATCCTAGAAAGGTAATGGAGTTCTTATAATTTATCAACTTACAATTTAAACTTTGTGCTTAGTTGTCATTAATAAATTTAGAGCATGGTGTAGTCATAGATTTATCATAATTAAACATATATATAGAAAATATATAGAATTTGTTTACTGTGGAGTTTTTATAGGGATTGGATTCACAGGGAGTTTACAGGTAGTGTCAAATAGATTAGTCTCCATCAGTCAATATAAGTGATGCAGCCTCACATATTTCCCATCTATGATTTCTGGTATAAATAATACATAAGTATTTGTCCATCAAGCTCTTCGTGAATGTTACTAAAACATACAATAGTTTTTATCCTTTTTATTCTCTCCTTGTTTTACATGCACTAGAAGTTTTAATCGGAGTTGATTCCCTCGGGGGCTTCTCTCTAACCACAGCCCCGATCAAGAGCACATGGAGCTAATAAAGTGTAAGGGCTGCTTTAAAAGCATTCCACCCTCGTGTTCAGTCGGAACTTTTATTGCAGAGAGTGCCAAAATGGGGCTTGTCGCAGACTGGAATAAAAAAGGTCATATATGACCTCTCACTACTCGCTACTGTTACTACCACTTATTGCTCTATCTACTTCAAGATAAACATTATATTATTGTAGTTAAAGGGGAATGCAGTAGACTTTAAGTGATAGTGAAATGGTTCATATACAGGACTTTCTCTACTCTTGTACAAACACTTATTGCTCTATCTATCTCAAGATAAACATTATCTTATTGTAGTTACAAGGGAATACAGTATACTTTAAGTGATATCCAAGTTTTTATATACATGACTTTCTCTACTCTTGTAGAAACACTTATTGTTCTATCTACTTCAAGATAAACATTATCTTATTGTAGTTACAAGGGAGTACAGTAGACTTTATTCAAATGTTTTATACATATGACTTTCTCTACTCTTGTACAAACACTTATTGCTCTATCTACCTCAAGATAAACATTATCTTATTCTAGTTACAAGGGAATACAGTAGACTTTAAGTGATAGTCAAATGTTTTGTATACCTGACTTTCTCTACTCTTGTACAAGCACTTATTGCTCTATCTACCTCAAGATAAACATTATCTTATTGTATTATAAGGGAATACAGTAGACTTTAAGTGGTAGTCAAATGTTTTGTATACCTGACTTTCTCTACTCTTGTACAAGCACTTATTGCTCTATCTACCTCAAGATAAACATTATCTTATTGTAGTTACAAGGGAATACAGTAGACTTTAAGTGATAGTCAAATGTTTTATATACCTGACTTTCTCTACTCTTGTACAAGCACTTATTGCTCTATCTACCTCAAGATAAACATTATCTTATTGTAGTTACAAGGGAATACAGTAGACTTTAAGTGATAGTCAAATGTTTTATATACATGACTTTATCTACTCTTGTACAAGCACTTATTGCTCTATCTACCTCAAGATAAACATTATCTTATTGTAGTTACCAGGGAGTAGAGTAGACTTTCAGTGACAGCCAAATGTTTTATATATGACTTTCTCTACTCTTGTACAAACACTTATTGCTGTATCTACCTCAAGATAAACATTATCTTATTGTAGTTACAAGGGAATACAGTAGACTTTAAGTGATAGTCAAATGTTTTATATACATGACTTTATCTACTCTTGTACAAACACTTATTGCTCTATCTACTTCAAGATAAACATTATCTTATTGTAGTTACAAGGGAATACAGTAGACTGTAAGTGATAGTCAAATGTTTTGTATACCTGACTTTCTCTACTCTTGTACAAGCACTTATTGCTCTATCTACCTCAAGATAAACATTATCTTATTGTATTATAAGGGAATACAGTAGACTTTAAGTGATAGTCAAATGTTTTATATACATGACTTACTCTACTCTTGTACAAACACTTATTGCTCTATCTACTTCAAGATAAACATTATCTTATTGTAGTTACAAGGGAATACAGTAGACTTTAAGTGATAGTCAAATGTTTTGTATACCTGACTTTCTCTACTCTTGTACAAACACTTATTGCTGTATCTACTTCAAGATAAACATTATCTTATTGTAGTTACAAGGGAATACAGTAGACTTTAAGTGATAGTCAAATGTTTTGTATACAAGACTTACATTACAAGAGACTTGTTGACTACAAAAATCGGAAAAGTGTGCGCACTTGGTGAAAAGCTGGAAACCGAACTGGATACATACTGTACGGTTATGGATGATCGCTATTTTGGAATTAGAAAGAAAGACATTAGAGGAATGGTATCTCAGCTAGCTTTGATCGACAATGTAAAGCATCCATCTGATTCGAGTAATGCTATGGCTGGAGAAAAATGTCTCAGGGATTTCATGATAAGGCACTGTCAACTGTCTTATCGCACTCCACAAAAGTATCATAATTGATGCACTTTTTGTAACCTAATCCTAATACTCTTTAATGGTTGTCATTATGTCTTATATAAACTTACTTTATAAGACACAATTTGACTAAGAGGTTCTAAGCTAATATGAATAAATGTATCCATATATTTAAATATATTAAATATATATATATATATTTAATAAATATAATAATATATGAATATGTGGTAAAGTCGTTTAAGAGTTGTAGAATTTTGTACAGTAAATAATTTTTCTTTATCTGTATATAATTTAATTTTATTACCAAAGAAAACTTACTTTCTGAACGTACGTCATATGAATAGTAACTAATAAGTGTTTAAAATAAAGTTGATATATCAACTGGACAAAATGAAAGTAGATGTTTACAAGTAATACTCACAAATACCTCTTTTGTATTCGCTACATATTGGTATACTGCAAGTTATACTATCTTTTGTTTCAGGAACCTTGTACATCTAACCCGTTTTGTTATGACTACTAATTGTATTTGGGTATTCTGACAATGTTATTTCTTAACCCTCGAGGGAGATGTGGAATACTCATCTTTCTTTGTAGAAGTGGTTCAACTAGCTGTCGCTCAGCATGGACATGTTCAGCATTGTGTAGAAAATAGCAAAAGGCTACCTTCTACAGCGTCTATTGGTCGCACAAACAGTACATTTTTCATCATATGCATCTATTCCTCGTTTTGTGGCATCTGTAGTACTCAACTATCTCAGTGTTGAATCACCACTTCTTCTTCATACCCATTTTTTAATTCTGCTTCTAGCTCTGAATCACTGTCATGAACACTTTTATAGTCTGGGTCATCAAAATCACTAATGCATTTTGTTTACGTAAGCTGTTGACATTTCACGCTGAAACATACCGGAATACGATATGATATAAATATAAATAACCCATGGCACGACAGCCCTAAGACGGCTACGGCCTACCAACCTGACTGCCGGTCTCACGCCCACTTGCGCACGGCAGAGGTGGACGATCATCCAACCGATGCGGGGAGGAGATGTGATCAACAGGAATGTTGGTTTACGTGACCAGAGCCGCTTACCTAGCGTAAGCTCCTCACTTTCCTCACGATGCTGAGTGGGCTACGGTCCTATACCCGGGACCTAATATCCCCACCACATGGGTGGGATTGAACCCGGGCCGCTTTCCGTGGCGAGGGACCAAGGAATGCTGCGTTAGACCGCTACGCCACGGCGCAGGAGAATACGATATGATATACTTATGGTGGGGTCAACGTGACCCCGCTAATGACGTGTACGCACAACTTCACGCTCAACAACTCAAAGTATACTGCCTGAAAAGTACTGAGAGCCGCAGCGCCACACTGCAGAGGAAACAGTTTTAACTGGGGTCCTCCTGACCCCAGCATACCGGTTACGGGCTAAACACATAAGCAGTGCCTACTTCAAGTCACCATCCTAATATTGGCAATAAACTCGCCAAATCGCACAAGCTGTCGTTAAAATGTAAAGTCAATTGCGTCAAAATATAGCATGACGTAACTTTAAGTGTTATTCGCAATACTTCTGAATATATTGTTACTAAGACATACACAACGATGAATGTCGGCTGCTATGGTGACACACGGGTAACGCATTGGAAGGAAGATGCCTATACGAAGAGCCATTACAAAGAACAGACACTACCGAAGATTTGAAACAGGGTAGTCAACTCGAAGTGCTAAAAGGCAATGAAGAAACACTGCGTAGGTAATGCAGTTTTATTGAAAACAATCAGATTGCCGGATACGAGCATTAGGCTGGCGAATTGTTGCGAATATTACAGCGCAGTAAATTCTATATACAGGCTTTATGTGTGTGCGAGTGGTTATGGCTATGGTTACTGTAACACGTGGAAACTGACACGCACATTCTTAAGCAATGTGCTCTTTAGTGCGGAAGCCACGTGCCACAATAACAGAACACAATACGCACATAATCCACATTGGGGGCGAGAGACATCGCGTTTCAGGCTCAACATGAGGGGTAGAAATCTAGGCACTCAACTAAAGTAACGCTAGGTAAACTCACTATCTCACGTTTCCCCTTTAATATCTGCTGTGGTTTATATGGATCAGGATCACACTGTATTAAGGTGACACAAAATTACTTCATATTTCTTGGTCTTAAAGTGGACAGATGTTTAGATTGGAAAGGTCACATAAATTATATCTTACCTAAACTCAGCTCTGCCTGTTATGCTATCCGAGAGCTGGTTAATGTGAGTTCTATTGACACACTTAAATTAGTATATTATGCATACTTTAACTCTATTATGAAATAAGGAATAACATTTTGGGGCAACTCAGTAGAAAGTAAAAAAAAAAAAAAAATGTTTATTATGCAAAAGCGGGTTATAAGAATCATTACTAACACCCACAACAGATGCTCCTGTAAAGATCTTTTTAGGAGATTGAAGATATTAACGCTTCCTTGCATTTTTATATTCTCGATGCCAAAATTCTTTGTATGCAATCGTGCCTTATTTGCAACAAATAATACAACTCACAGAATAAACAATAGACAAAAGTGTAATATCCATTATCCCAGTGCTAAACTTTCTTGCTTTCAGAAAGGTGTGTATTATGAAACTATCAAAATATTTGGCGCACTTCCTAATGTTCTTAAAGAAAAAGTTGATAATTTCGGTGCTTTTAAAAAAGCTGTTAGAGAGTACCTTTGCTCAAAATCTTTTTATTCTGTACCAGATTATCTGAATGACAAATTATCCTGATAATGCTTCTGTAGCTCTGTAAGTAGTATCTAACTGTTCCAATGACAAATTATTACCAATAAATCTTTGATGCATGTTGAAAGTTTATTTTTAATGTATATGTATTTAATAAATAACAAGAATGGTATCCATTGCCAAAAGTTTGAGACGTACTGGTATAAGCCAAGTGAAAGCTGAATTAAAAAGTGTTTGATTTTGTATCATATATAATTATCCCTGCTTCGTTTTCCATATTGTTGTTCATATTGCCTGTATACTATAATATGTGTCTTATGTTAACTTTTGTACATATATATGCTATTAAAGTTTATACCTCTGGACATGTTCAATGTTCACAGCCTTTTCTGGCTACAAGTGAACCTACTGAATGCAAATCAATCTAATCAAATATAATCTAATCTATATAGAAATTTATAACTTATCATAAAGATATAAATATCTCACTTGTTTTCTATAAGGGAAGAGATTCCCATGATCGATTTGTGGCCCTCAACTTCATAGACAACACTGCTTTATTACGCTCCTCTCCATCTATCTTTCATTTCACGGAGTGTTTTTCTTGAGTACTCCACTGTTTCTCAACTGCATTGTGTCCTATTGGAATTCTGGATCTCCTTTCAGTTCATATTTAGTTGTGAAAGTGTAATGTAGTTAACTGACGGTCATAAAGACTGGTTAGAGGTATGGATAAGACCAAGTGTAGGAAATATACTCGGAGATCAAGATAAGATTAAACCCGCCGTATGTGGTGCATATTGTCAATTTCTGCACCTATTACTTCTAGTTATTGCTTTTTATACATGTAATTCGTTTTCTAAAGTTATATTCTTGTCCCATAAACCTCCATTAAGCATGAATATCGCTGTCACTGCATACTGGTGCTCAACCTCAAGTCGAAATTGGAAAAACAAATGAAAACCTTCAGCTAATGGGCAAAGAAATGAAAAGTGACGATAAACCCTGCAAAGACACAATACATCGTTTTCCGCAGACAAGCGAATTCACAGGCACACCATCCCGACCGAAAGGAAGATAAGATATCTAGGAGTAAGATTAACAGAGTAGCTATGCACCAAAACGCACTACACAAAGAAAATGCAAGAGGCAAAAATAGCCACAATGTACCTAAGGTTCCTGTCTAAAACTGGGAAGGAAGGGCTATGCCCAGTTCTACAAAACAATTATCAGACCAAACTTCTCATAGGCCCCACGCCACAAGCAACAATGGACAGAATCGCCGGCTTACGAGTAGCCAAGAAACTGCTCCCATGGTCCAAAAGCAGCGAAATTCATGACATATACAACACCACAACAATAGCTGAAACAATAAAGAAAGGCATTATACAATACATGGAAAACGCCAAAGACCACTCACACAGGCAATAGCTTCTCAACAACGCAAAAGAATACAAAAAATGTGTATTTAAGACCACACGGCACAAGTGAAAACTTGAAAACTATTCATTATAAATTATTCTTACAACCTATTTTCAAAAATGTAATGTTGACACTCAGTGTCGCGCAAATAGTCCAGTTGCGAGTTAAACATTTCATGTCTTACGCTAAGTGTGCTGTGAAACAACTGAATGATGACGGACTAGGGACCGTACGAAGAGAGTTATACGAGGTATGTTTTTTAAGTCAGTACCGTTTTGCGATTCCGCCGCCTCAGCGCTACGGTCGGCGTTACGCGCATGCGTGCTGGTTAACTACATCTATTGTCTACGCACTGACGCCATTACAGTCCGATTTTTCATTGTATACGTTGGTTACTGAGTGTTTAAGTTGCCTCCGACAATCGTGAGTCCCGCCGATTGTGAAGTACGGGCTGTTATACGATTTCTTAGTGATAAAGGCGTAAAACCGATCGATATTCATCGTGAGATCTGTGAAGTTTACGAACAAAAGATTATGGGTGATGGAATGATAAGGAAATGGGTGAAAGCATTTAAAGATGGCCGCACAAATGTGCATGATGAGGAACGAAATGGGCGTACTTCAGTCGTCACTGAAGATTTGGTGCAGAAAGTGGACGAAAAGGTGAGAGAAAACAGACGCTTTACAATTTCATCATTGTGCGACTATTTTCCTCAATATTCTCGTAGTGTTTTGTATCGCATTGTGACCGAGAACTTGAAGTACCGGAAATTGTGTTCACGTTGGGTTCCGAAAATGTTGACGGATTTGCACAAAACCCAACGCTTAGGCAGTGCATTGACCTTCCTTGAGCGGTACCACACTGAATGTGAAGATTTTTTAGACCAAATTGTTACTGGTGACGAAATATGGCTTGCCTACGTCACACCAGAATCGAAACAACAATCCATGGAATGGCGACATTCATCATCACCCACAAAAGTGAAGTTTAAGCAAACAATTTCTGCTTGGAAAATCATGTGCACAGTTTTTTGGGACAGAAAAGGAGTATTGCTAGTGAAGTTTCTACCGCGTAATGAGACAATCAATGGAGCGTCTTATTGTCAGACATCGAACAATCTGCACCATGCAATCCAGGAAAAACGACGTGGCAAGTTGAGTAAGTGTATCGTTTTGCTGCATGACAATGCCGGTCCACATGTGGCTAATCGGACCAAAGATTTCATCAAATCTTTTCAATGGGAAACTCTAGATCATCCTCCATACAGCCCTGATCTGGCCCCTAGCAACTAGCATTTGTTCCTGCACTTGAAGAAACATCTGGGCGGTCAGCGTATTCAAGACGATAACGAAGTCAAAACAGTTGTGATACAGTGGTTAGCAGGTCAGGTGGCAGAATTTTATGAGGAGGGTATTCAAAAACTGGTGCCACGTTATGACAAGTATCTCAATTTTCACGGAAATTATGTAGAAAAGTAGATTAAGGTACAGGCTTTCATGTAAGAATAAAATTATTGCGATATCTATGCACGTCTTTATTTAATTCCAAAACGGCACTGACTTAAAAAAACATGCCTCGTACCTAAATGATGTACGATGTATCATTTTTGATATTTTGTTTCTTGCTGATACGCATATTTCATTTCATTTTTATTTTTAATAAAAATACAATTCATACATACTTTATAACATAATTATATGATATTCATTTGCCTTTTTGCCTATTTTTGAATATTTGGAGATGTTTGCTTACGTATACATTTTACACATGTTATTACAAATCCGTACATATTTTCGCGAACCCGTTATCTACAATTGCGCGGATTTTGTACACAAAGAGCCGGCAAATAAAAATAGCGCAGGTAAACGACTTGCTGACGCAGATTTAAGTTACGGTTCTCGAAGGTTCGGATTTCATCATTCGATGTCTTGTTATTCCAGAAACATCTAGTGATTGTACGTAACAGTCGTCTTCTTGTTTGTCCGAGAAGTCTCTCAGATTTATTAACGAGATATATAAGAGATTTTGACACGCCAACGGACAGTTGTAAAACGAGAGTGAGTCGCGGGAGAGGTAAGCAGAGAACAGCTGAGAGTGTTGTTGTTTTAACGAGAGCTTTTTGTTACTGTCATAGACCTTGGAAGGTTGTCTTGTATATGTGATGTAATGTTACGTGAGAATTGAACAGTGTATATCTACGTAAATAAAGAACATATAGAATTTCTGAAAATCGGACTTTTAATTCTAGGAACGCACAAAGTCACAGTATAATCATTACTCCATATTTTATTACACGTTCGGAAAACATAACCTATAAGTTGTAAACGCAAAACGTCATTTTAATAACTGATCATTTTATTATTTACGTGTTATTACATTTAATTTATTGATGTTTTACGTTTTACTACTTACAATAAAGAGTAAATGTCAATAAAAGTAATCAGTTCTTAAGTGAAACATCTTTCACTAATTCCTAACACTTTTATTTCCAATTAGCACACTCGTTTTATTTTTCGTTATTATGGTTTTAATTATTGAAATACCGAACTTGAGTGATATTATCTGTTCCTTTTAAATATTGTTATAGTAATTTTCTATGAAATTACAAAATACCGTTAATATAATTTCTAGGATATAATTTGTAATTGGTCTGGACCTCAAACACTTACATTGTCTTCAATATTTAGATCGCTATTCGTTCTTTTTTGTCATGTACGGAAATAGCATATGCTCTGTGGACATTTATGTATAATGAAAATTACGAAAGTGCAGTAGAATGTGAGACATTTTTACTATAATGGATAGGCAGACACGCCGGCTGCGATATGACGTCACAGTGAAGCTCTACCTATATTCAGCATTTAACAGGTAATAATGGATGTATTGATCGCATCGAATTGTTTATTCTGAACAGAGCACATGCCTCGTCTAATCCATTAGTGCACCTTTGTGTGTGTGCTGTAGAGAAACACGGAAGGCGGACTTTGCTCAACATCTTTTGTATATCCAACTCACCTCCGTCTACGGGTTTACATTTAACCTGGAGAACCCCCGATCCGGAGAGGAGCAAATTCCCTGCCATTCAAAGTCTAAACTCAGACTGACAGTCAACTTCAATTAAAGTTGGGCTAACTCGAGAAAAATCCTAAAAGCTGTCCAAGTGAATCAAACCACAGTCTCACAGCCACAGACGCTATCCTCTATGCCACCTGGCCGTATCACTACGGTCATTAATTAAAGATTCAAAATCTAACTTCTAATCAGTATCCAGGCACGTGACTGACTGGACTGGACAAGCGGCCGTGGGGATTCAGCACGGAGGTTCAAACGGAACTATTGTACCTATACCCGCAAGTAGGGCGCCCCGGGAGGAAGGATGAGGTGAGAGCAGATAGAGGGCGGCCTATAAATATTGTCATAACAATGCAGAGGGCAGGGTTCCTACATTTTGCCAGTTTGGACCACCCCGACAAGCCTCTACAGCCGGCACCACACCCTATTTCCCGTAGAAGAGGGGATTTGTCCCTTTCAGCTGCTGTGGTGCGGGCGCTGCGGACCCTTAGCACTCGTGGTACCTCTGACGTTATGAGAGGAACCCCGGGCCGAACATTCGAGCCCCTCCCTGATTGGGAGTGTTCGGATTGGGTTGGACTCGAGGGGGCAATGTTTGCCGATACCCACGGGGAATTGGGTAACTCCGGGCAGGCTACAGCCGCCCGGAGGGGGCAGAGGGTTGTCTAATAAGTCCCGGGTACTAGCCTACAGAGCTAATAGAAGGTGTGCTAGATCACCGGCGGCCGCACCAAGGTTATTTGGTAGCCGGTCCATTCTGAATTTGGCGTAAGTGATGTATCCACTTCCGTCCTGTCTGCAGTGTGCAGCGGGGGGGGGGGGGCAGTTTATAAAATAGGTACTGCCCTACGGAAAAAGACTCGTGAGGCCCGGGTTCTGGTCCTATGTGTCCAGGACTATTGGGAGTAGAACCTCTGACTTAACCCCACCTTAATGCGCCCTCCCAAATGGACACTTCCCTCGGATACCGGAGGCCATCCTAACTTACTTAATCCTTGATGATACAGCCCGTGCAGGGCCTTGCCCTCCTGCACACTTTACACCCACTTGGTCCTTAGATTCCGTAACAATTATTTTTGAATTGAAAACTTCTTTTTCTGTCGCACTCAACAGCGTATCAACAACACGCATGTATGTTTTAACATATTTCAAATATTATGAAAAATTCAGAAGCCCTACAGGAGTTTCATTAATAAATATAATTGTCTTAGGGCCGTTCTTACAAACGTCTGTCAAGTGTCAGTAACCGATCCGGTCAGATAAGCTTCTGTCATTTAACAAGTCGACAACATGTCAAATTGCACTTTAAACAATAATAATAGTCAAAAGTAACAGATAATATCACCCAATTTCGGTATTCGAATAATTAAAACCATAATAACGAAAAATAAAACGAGTGTGCTAATTGGAAATAAAAGTGTTAGGAATTCGTGAAAGAGATGTTTCATTTAAGAACTGCTTATTTTTATTGACAATTTCTATTTATTGTGAGTAGTAAAACGTAAAGCATCAATCAATTAAATGTAATAACACGTAAATAATAAAATTATCACTTATGAAAATGACGTTTTGCGTTTATTTTAATTTACAACTTATAGGTTATGTTTTTACACAAACTGAAAGCCCGACCGAGGTTCAAAAAATGTTTTAATATCAGTATCAAATGTGACAAAACATTTCAAATGAATATGACATGTAATAAAATATGTATGAACGTGTAATAAAATATGGAGTAATGAGTATATGTACAGATACGTAATATGTGTAATATGTAACCAAAAATTTCCGAATATTCAAAGTATGCAAATAAGCAAATCAATAACCTATAATTATGTTATAAAGTATGCATAAACTTGTGTTTTATTAAAAATAAAATTGCAATGAAATATGTGTATTAGCAAGAGACAAAATATGACAAATGATTGTGTAATAGCATGTTTTTGAAGAGTTTGGCAATACCTTTGAGAGTTTATTGTAGTGCCTCTTTCCAGGAAGTCCACCAAAATCACACCTTTTCTGTCCCAAAAAACAGTCGCCATCATCTTCCTTGCCGACATTGTTTGCATGCATTTCTTGGGTTTTTGGGGAGAACTTGTGTGCCCCCACTGCATTGATTGCAATTTCGTTACACAGTTCACGTGTTTCACCCATGTTTCGTCACCAGTAACGATGCGATCGAGTAAAGAGTCACCATCCTTATGGTAAACGTCCAAAAAGTTCAACGCTGCAGCCATTCGCTGATTTTTGTGGTCCTCTGTCAAGATTTTTGGAATCCATCTTGCACAAAACTTGTGGTAACCAAGCTTTTCGCTGATGATTTCGTGCAACAAACTTTGCGAAATTTGTGGAAAACTCAAAGAAAGTTCCGTTATTGTGAACCTTCGATTTTCACGGACTTTAGCATCGACTTTTTCGACAAGTTCGGCAGTCACTATGCTGGGTCTCCCACTTCGATCTTCGTCGTGAACATTGGTTCGGCCATTTTTAAATCTGATGACCCACTGACGCACTCCACCTTCAGTGATAATGTTGTCCCCATACACTTCACAAAGCTGCCGATAGATTTCTATCGGTTTACAGTTTTTTGCAGTCAGAAACCTTATTACTGCACGCACCTCGCAGCTCGCGGGATTTTCAATTAACGCAGACATTTCAAACCGTCGCAGTATCTGAACGGAGCACAGCACGAACCTCTCACTAGCACGGCTAGATGCCGACTGAGCTGCGCAACGCTCTGACCCCAAGATGGCCGCGCTAGCCCCGCCCCTAGCGGAAACAGACGAAAACGTAATCTACTTTCTGGATAGCCCTCGTATTTTATTACAAAAATAAAATAGATGTAAAACAGATATTATATGATTTGATTTTACTTGCTTTATACATTATTTATGTATAACTCTCTTCGTACGGTCGTAAGTTCGTCGTTTTTCAGTTGTTTCAGAGCACACTTAGCGTAAGGCATCAAATATTTAGCTCACAACTGACCTCTTTGCGCAACAAGATGTGTTAACATTACATTTTTAAAACTAATTTTAAAGAATAATTTATAATGAATAGCTTTTAAGTTTTCACTTCTGTCGTGTGGAGTTAAGAGCACGCAATTTTTTTTCTAGTGTCATTTGTTCCAGGACACATTTAAGTTCTACTGCTAAGTATGGATAATGTTCAATATCAAACAATTGTAAAGGTTTCATACTTAATTGTAAGTTTTCCTTAAGCAAGGAAGTTTTAATTTTTGTTTGGTTTTATTGACTTTACTAAGTAAACCTTTGTTGACATTTTAAGTTTACTTCTACTGGGAATGAAAGATTACCTAATTTTTGTCAAGGCCTCTTTAACATAATTGGATTCCTTTAAGTACCATAAATCCACAATTTTGGATCACATCCTTACTTTCCTTTAAAAGGAAGCCTTTGTGCTTCAGAAGAAATACATCACCTTACTCCAGGATAGGACGACAGACCTCTAGGACCTTGATTAGTATGATAACTATAGACCAAGAACAGCCGAGAGTCGAATATAGGCAGAAAAAGTGTCATTGACAGGTGATATGCAGTATCATTGAGTTATATTTAACAATTTGTAAACAAACTGCACTGGCACGAGTAAAGTTCATGAAGGAACAGCTTCTGAATAGCATGGGCTGTCACACACGACCTACAAATTGTCACTGGTTAATTTACTATTCTTTTAAATGTTTAATGTCCAAACGTGGAAATAATTTATGCTGCTAAAAGAATAGCACGTGTGGAGGACATTCAATTGAGTGAAAGTCCGGCAACTGGGTCATCCATTTAATCGATATACAAAATATGTATACCATTTATTGTAATGATGTCATCGCAGAGAAGACTGCACAGCCAGATTTACTGCATTTGATTTAGGTATCGTCATCTTCACATAGGAGATACTAGAATTGTAGCATTATTAGTGTTATAAGAACCTGATACCGAAATATATAATCCAATCCTTTGTGTGTGAACTCTTTGAATGGGCGCTCTGTAGGAGAGAGGGGTTTTCTGAGAGAACTCCAAGGGTGGCCGTAGCAGCTATGATTGGACCTTCCCGATGTTGGTTACTACAACCTCCTAGGATCCCATCTGTAGGCTCACACACCCTCTAAAAATAAATGTTTACTACCTTAGTTGTCAAGTACGAGGGGGTGCAGTAAAGTTTTAAATATCACCCGGTAGTTCTCACGCTAGAGCGATGAAAATTTTTCTTTATTCCTCGGGACATAATGTTGGTAGTTTCAGTGAGATCCAGAAGTGATTGAGATATAAATGGAAAAACGGACGCTCGTAGTGTGATCAAGTTCCTGCATTTGAAGGACAAAATCCATGACGAGATCACGACTGTTTATGGAAATGATTGCCCATCGTATGACACTATTGTAAGGTCGAAAAGGAATTTTTAAACTGGTCACATGTCCCTGACAGATGAGCCAAGAGCTGGTAGACCGTCAGCTGTCACAGTGAAGAAAGTGGAGTGTTTAATACTGGAAGACAAACGAGCAACCATCCAAATGATCATGAATGAGACACATCTTAGTTACGGCAGTGTGTGGACGAACTGTACATGTCTAAGGTGTCTGTACGTTGTGTTCCACGTTTGCTAACCACTTGCCAACCACTGACCTTTCAAGTCAGATGTTGATGCTGTTGGAACAGGAAGAAGATGATTTTATGATCGTCTGGTAACCATATATATGTATTCTGGATCTATCTGTATGATCCAGAGACCCAAACCATGATCATGGAATGGAAACATGCCGCCCCCCCCCTTCCAAAATGGCAAACGTGTAAAACTCAACTGGGAAGGTCATGCTTTCAGTTTCCTTGGACTGTCTTGGAGTCATCCTTACAGATTATCTTGCCAAGGGTCAAACCGTCACTGACAGATACTACTCCAATCTTCTGGACAAGTTACGAGCAGCTCTGATTAACAAACGACGCGGTATGCTCTCCAAAGTTGTTCGTCTTCTGTCTGACAATGCACCAGCTCATTCATCTTAAGTTGCAGCTGATAAAAGAAGGGAATGTTGCTTTGAGACTTTACAACATCCGCCTTATTCGCCCGATCTCGCAGTAGGTGCCATTTTCTTTTCCCGGAAATGAATCCGTTGCGTGGTCACCGATTTGACCACACAAATGACGTCACTAAGGAAGTTGACAAGTGGTTTAAAATGAGTTCTGTAGACTTCTACAATGAAGGTATTCGGAAGGTCAAAAACCGATCGCAATCAGGCGTAGTTAATCGGAATATTGGATGGAAATAACGCGCTGTGGGTTTAAGCAGTAATAATAATAATGATAATAATCATAATGATCATAATCATAATCATAATAATCATCATAACAATAATAATAACCATAACAATAACAATAACCATAACAATAATAGTAATAATAGTAATGATGATGATAATGATGATGATAGCAATGATGATAACGATAATGATAATGATAAAGGTAATGATAATGATAATGGTACTGATGATAGCAATAATAGTATTAATAGAAATAATAATAATAATAATAATAATAATAATAATAATAATAATAATAATAATAATAATAATAATAATAATAATAATAATAATAATAATAATAATAATAATAATAATAATAATAATAATAATAATAATAATAATAATAATAATAATAATAATAATAATAATAATAATAATAATAATAATAATAATAATAATAATAATAATAATAATAATAATAATAATAATAATAATAATAATAATAATAATAATAATAATAATAATAATAATAATAATAATAATAATAATAATAATAATAATAATAATAATAATAATAATAATAATAATAATAATAATAATAATAATAATAATAATAATAATAATAATAATAATAATAATAATAATAATAATAATAATAATAATAATAATAATAATAATAATAATAATAATAATAATAATAATAATAATAATGATCATCACCATCATCATCACCATCATGATGATGATGATGATGATGATAATCATCATCGCCAACACCGCCACCACTGCCACCACCGCCACCACCACCACCACGCTCGCCGCCGACGACACCACCACCGCCGCCACCGCCGCCGCCGCCACCGCCGCCACCGCCACCGCCGCCACCGCCACTCCATCGCCGCCGCCGCCACTGAGAGTAGAGTAGAGCAGAGCAGATGAATGGAGACTCGAAGTGATTAGGAAAGGTTTTCCAAAGAGGTCCAAGAAAATTAGAAGACACGGAGGACATAATATTTGAGAATGAAGAGAGAGACTTAAGGAGAAAACGATGTATCCATGAGAAATGGCTCTAAATGCATTCATTGGTTCTATTAAATAAAATTGTTAGTAACGACTATTCGAGAGCTGGAGAGTTGTTATATATACAAAGCAAATTAATGTGTAGCTGGTAGAAACAGAGTAATGTATATGGTAAGATAACAGCTTTGACTGAACACTTAACCATATTCCTTGTAGGAGGTCTGTTCAATAAAGAATGATCACAATTTTTTGACAACGTTCCTTTACTAATCATAATTTTGATGGTCGTTCTCAAAATAGTCTTGCCTGAATGCGATGTACTTGTCCCCTGTTTCTGCCAGTCTTCAAAGACATGATGGAAACGGTTTTTGAGAGATCCTTCAAAATCGCCTCCGCAGCCTTCACCAATGCTTCTGATGATGGATAGTCTCCCACGAAGACGTTTATTCAAGTTAGGGAATAGAAAAAAGTCATATGGGGCTAAATCCGGACTAAAGGGTTAGTGAGGGATACACTTCACGTTGATTTTTGCAAGATATTCAGCAACAACATTGGCAATATGCGGCTGCGCATTATCGTGGTACAGCATCCAGCCTGCTTCACGGAAATGTGGTCTTTAGCACCTGATATGGACTTGCACTGTTTTCAGGACATCCTTGTAGTATTGTCCAGTTACTGATGTGTGTGCAGGTACAACATGCTGATAAACCATTCAATGAAATCAAAGAATGAGATGACCATAACTTTCCCAGCAGAAGCAACCACTCTTGCTTTTTTGTGGGTTGGTGATGAAGGAGATTTCCACACTGAGCTTTGCTGTTTGCTCTCAGGATCAAAATGATGTAGCCAAGTTTCTTCAGCAGTGATTACGTTTGAAAGAAACTCCAGATCTTCCTCTAACATCAACTTTAACTGTATGTTACTTCCATTGTAGCGGTAGGCGATACTCAACATGTCTGAACTTGACTGGTTCTCACAGGCGGAGACCAGGAGTACCAATAATGAAACTACTATGGCGTGTTTGTTTCACATTATGCTAAAAGAATATAATAAGATTCAATTTTAGTGCGAAAATTTATGAACTTAAAAGCTTATGCTCATTCTTTCTGGAACAACCCTCGTATTTTCAATTTGTTAGCAGCTTAGTACAAATTAATAATTAAGTAAATAAATAAAAGCAGTAGCTAAAAATCTATCACTTGAGATATAGTGTATTCCCGTATTCCCAGTATGCAAGGCGAGATGTTGGGGCCGCCTCCGTAGCGCAGCCGGTAGCATGACTGCCTCGCGTTCAACAGTTCCCGAGTTCGAATCTCGGTCAGTATGAGTTACCTGGATAATTTTTTCCGGGGTTTTCCCTTATCCCGAAAAACGAACGTCGGATAATTTTAATCTCTATGGATCCCGGACTCATTTGAGCATCATTTCGCCAATTTCATTCATGGTGCGTTATCACTTGCTGCTGAATGACGTAAATTACAAAAAAAAGAGAGATGTTGGTTAGAAAACCTGAAGAACGGCTGGAGAAGACTATGTGAATGTAACAATTAGATAAGTTTTATTTACATTTAGCTGTGTAACAAAATGTTCCATTATTCTCGAACACAATGCTTAAAGGGGTTGGTTTCAGCAAGGGGCGGGAAGCAGGTCCAGAAAACATTTATCCGCAGGGAGTTGAGTTAAGCCCTCAGGAAGTGACTCTCTTCATTTAGGCTTACATCGTGTCCAACTAAACCCTTCTTGTTGATGGTCAGAATGAGAAACCCTAGTGGCCTTTTGTTTCCACAAATTATGTATGCATTACTTGAACCACAATATAACCTACCAGCTTTCACTTGCATAAGATACACCTCGGTTATTGATGACCAAGGTTTTATAGCAAATACATGTTTTAAGATCCCTCTTTATAAATTAATTTGCTCCAATTTTAAGTCATAAGAGACGATGAATGAAATGATACTCAAATGAATCTAGCGTACATAGAGCTTAGAGTTACCAGACATTCATAATCAGGATAAGAGAAAACCTCCAACGTTAAGTCATATCAGACGATGAATGAAATGATGTTCAAGTGAGTCCAGGGTACATAGAGCTTAGAGTTACCAGACGTTCACCTTTCAGGATAAGGGAAAAACTCCAACGTTAAGTCATATCGGACGATGAATGAAATGATGTTCAAATGAGTACAGGGTACATAGAGCTTGGAGTTGCCAGACATTCATCTTTCAGGATAAGAGAAAACCTCCAACGTTAAGTCATATCGGACGATGAATGAAATGATGTTCAAATAAGTACAGTGTACATAGAGCTTAGAGTTACCAGACATTCATCTTTCAGGATAAGAGAAAACCTCCAACGTTAAGCCATATCGGACGATGAATGAAATGATGTTCAAATAAGTACAGAGTACATAGAGCTTAGAGTTACCAGAAATTCATCTTTCAGGATTAGAGAAAACCTCCAACGTTAAGCCATATCGGACGATGAATGAAATGATGTTCAAATAAGTACAGTGTACATAGAGCTTAGAGTTACCAGACATTCATCTTTCAGGATAAGAGAAAACCTCCAACGTTAAGTCATATCGGACGATGAATGAAATGATGTTCAAATAAGTACAGGGCACATAGAGCTTAGAGTTACCAGAAATTCATCTTTCAGGATTAGAGAAAACCTCCAACGTTAAGTCATATCAGACGATGAATGAAATGATGTTCAAATGAGTACAGGGTACATTGAGCTTAGAGTTACCAGACATTCATCTTTCAGGATAAGAGAAAACCTCCAACGTTAAGTCATATCGTACGATGAATGAAATGATGTTCAAATAAGTACAGGGTACATAGAGCTTAGAGTTATTAGACATTCATTATTCAGGATAAGAGAAAACCTCCATCGTTAAGTCATATCGGACGATGACTTAAATGATGTTCAAATAAGTACGGGGTACATAGAGCTTAGAGTTAACAGACATTCATCTTTCAGGATAAGAGAAAACCTCCAACGTTAAGTCATATCGGACGATGACTTAAATGATGTTCAAATAAGTACGGGGTACATAGAGCTTAGAGTTAATAGACATTCATCTTTCAGGATAAGAGAAAACCTCCAAAGTTAAGTCATATCGGACGATGAATGAAATAATGTTCAAATGAGTACAGGTTACATAGAGCTTAGTTACCAGACATTGATTTATCAGGACAAGGAAAAACCTCGATGAATGAAATGATGTACAAATGAGAACAGGGTACATAGAGCTTAGAGCTATCTGGCATTGATTTTTCAGGACAAGGAGAAACCTCGATGAATGAAATGATGTACAAATGAGAACAGGGTACATAGAGCTTAGAGCTACCTGGCATTGATTTTTCAGGACAAGGAAAAACCTCGATGAATGAAATGATGTACAAATGAGAACAGGGTACATAGAGCTTAGAGCTACCTGGCATTGATTTTTCAGGACAAGGAAAAACCTCGATGAATGAAATGATGTACAAATGAGAACAGGGTACATAGATCTTAGAGCTATCTGACATTGATTTATCAGGACAAGGAAAAATCTCGATGAATGAAATGATGTACAAATGAGAACAGGGTACATAGAGCTTAGAGTTACCTGACATTGATTTTTCAGGACAAGGAAAAACCTAAATGGATGAGATGATGTAAAAATGAAAACAGGGTGCATAGCGCTTAGCCGTACGAGACATTGGTCTTTCGGGATAACCTCCAACGTTAATTTACCACCTGTGCTACAGAGGCGGGCAAATAGGATAAACTGAAACAGTTCACGTTAGTCAAGCGACAGGGTGCGTTGGAAGTAGTTCACATTAGTGAAGTGCCGGTATGTAGGAGAAGTGGTTCACATTAGTGAAGTGACCGTATGTAGGAGAAGTAGTTGACAGTAGTGAAGGGACCTTATGTAGGAGAAGTAGTTGACAGTAGTGAAGTGACCGTATGTAGGAGAATTAGTTGACATTAGTGAACTGTCAGGATGCAGTATAAGTAGTGCACATTAGTGAAGTGTCTGTATGTAGGAGAAGTAGTTCACAGTAGTGAAGTGACCGTATGTATTTGAAGTAGTTGAAAGTAGTGAAGTGATCGTAATATAGGAGAAGTGGTTGACATTAGTGAACTGCCAGGGTGCAATATAAGTAGTACACATTAATGAAGTGCCCGTATGTAGGAGAAGTAGTTCACATTTGTGAAGGGACTGGTTGCATTGGAAGTAGTTCACATTAGTGAATTGGCGGTATGTGGGAGAACTAGTTCATATTGATGAAGTGACAGAATGCAGAGCAAGTATTTTACATAAGTGAAGTGCCGGTATGTAGGGAACTGGTTCACATTAGTGAAGTTACAGGGTGGAATGCAAGTATTTCACATAGTGCTTAGAGTTATCCGACATTTATAAATCAGGATAAGGGAAATTCCCAAACAAGTTTAACCATGTAAGGCACTCTGATCGAGATTCGAAGTAAGGACATATTGAACGTGAGGCGAGCGTTCACAGTTCACATTAGTGAAGTGATAGAGTGCTAAATAAAAGCCTCCGTGAAGGTTGAACTGTGTTATTAAGGGATAGTGTAAACTAGATGGAATAACACTAAAGTTAGAATATATTACTAACTGTTACAGATTACCTTATTTAAATTGCTTATTTTCCATTGCGTGTAAGAAAGGCTGAAAGTGTTTTGCCCTCGTTAGATACGAGGAAAGCAGAGAGCAAGAAAGAGGCTTAACGTACACACAAATGCTGAAATATTGGCAGCGCTAAGAGTCCTCATTATCCCTAGGGATTTCATGTTCCCTCACCTGTACACATTCTTGCTCCGTTTGTTTAATCCAAAGATCGTTTCTGAGAATTAGTACTCGAAAAAGGAGAAGTTTAAACAAATCCCAGATTACTTGAAACAGTTTCAAAGCAATACAATTTATTATTTATCTACTTGTTATGCTCATCTCGTTTTTGTTTCACTCTTTGACATCTCGTCCAATTAGGAGACAGCTTATGTTGATACTCTCAGAAGCTGCTACTTCTCTTGCTTAGTCTCTGCAGATACTTTGTTCTCTGTTGTAGCACTGTAATTTACATAAAGTCAATGTTACATTTACAAAATATTTGCCCATATTAAAGTATTTATGGTACCGTACAACAGACAATACGTTTGCAACGCCGACTGAAATGTAACTGCTGGAGCTAATGAGAGAAAATTCAGTTTGACAACAGCCATAACAAACAGCCAATCCAAAGAAAGTGGCCTGACATTCAATGCGATATCTCGTCAACGAAGGTTCCGGTCCTCACATAGAGATGGCGCCTCTGGTCCAGTTTTACGGAGAGCATCACATAGTTTAACTTTTAGACTAGCTTGTGTCCATAGTTACAGTTCAATACCTTATTTAGGTTTCGAATGACAGCATTTTAAACAACACAAGTGTAGAGGTTTAGCGAAATTGAAGGATTTGGAAAGATTAGCAATAGTTAAATACTTCCATTTGAAAGACTTAACGCCTAGAGAGTTAAGGAGGAAATGTACAATACATTGAAAGACTCTGTTCCAACATATACAACAGTTAAAGGTTTGGTTGTAGAGTTTAAAATGGGACGTATGAGTACTAGTGATGAGCCTCGCTCTGGACGTCCTGTGGAAGTCAGAACTCCAGAGAGCATTGAAGGGCTCTGTCTCTTCATATACAATAATAAAAAGATTGGTTGTAGAGTTTAAAAAGGGACGTACGAGTACTAGTGATGAGCCTCGCTCTGGACGTCCTGTGGAAGTCACAACTCCAGAGAGCATTGAAGGGCTCTGTCTCTTCATATACAATAATAAAAAGGTTGGTTGTAGAGTTTAATATGGAACGTACGAGTACTAGTGATGAGCCTCGCTCTGGACGTCCTGTGGAAGTCACAACTCCAGAGAGCATTGAAGGGCTCTGTCTCTTCATATACAATAATAAAAAGGTTGGTTGTAGAGTTTAATATGGGACGTACGAGTACTAGTGATGAGCCTCGCTCTGGACGTCCTGTGGAAGTCAGAACTCTAGAGAGCATTGAAGGGCTCTGTCTCTTCATATACAATAATAAAAAGGTTGGTTGTAGAGTTTAAAATGGGACGTACGAGTACTAGTGATGAGCCTCGCTCTGGACGTCCTGTGGAAGTCACAACTCCAGAGAGCATTGAAGGGCTCTGTCTCTTCATATACAATAATAAAAAGGTTGGTTGTAGAGTTTAATATGGGACGTACGAGTACTAGTGATGAGCCTCGCTCTGGACGTCCTGTGGAAGTCACAACTCCAGAGACCATTGAAGACTCTGCCCCTTCATATACAATAATTAAAAGTTTGGTTGTAGAGTTTAAAATGGGATGTGCAAGCACTAGTGGTGAGACTCGCTCTGGACGTCCTGTTGAAGTCACAACTACAGAGATCATTGTAAACAATCAATTGTGTAGTACTGGAATACCGCAAACTAAGTTGTTGATGTAGCAGAGGGTGTAAAAATATCAAAAGAACCTGCAGGTAGTATCTTAGGTAATGTTTTGGGCCTTCACGAGGTTAGTGCAAGCATGTTACGGCGTTTGTTGACACATCAAAAGTTGGAAAGAAAAACTCTTTCTGTTAAGAATTTCGAGGTCTACTGCAAACGTTCCAGCGAAATATTAAGACAGCTTATGATAATGTATCAAACTTGGATAAATCACTACAATCCAGAGTGTAAATGACATACAAACAGTGGATTGTGTCTGGTGAAAGCCATCTCAATGTCAAATGCAACTACTATTAGAGTATTCTGCGGAAATTCTGTGTGCTGAAGTATAATTCCGTCTACAGTTATCAAAAATCGGCAAAATAGGATAAATATTGAGATAAGGAAGTTTAGTCGTGCCCCATATTCAACTTTTAACCTGTGTTTTAATTTCACAAAATTGGAAATGAAAATTAGACTCAGTGGCCAGGAATACCTTTAACTTCGGCTTGTGTTGACAGAAGTCTTGGTTATTAATTCCAGTTCTAAGCTTGGGGTTTAGTTACCGGTTACTGCCTAAAGCAAAGATCCAGGTCTAACCATTCGTCTTAGAATAGCCATCCGGACAAGAAGAGAGGCCGATGACGGGCTTCGAACCAGAGAAGCCGAGGTGCCGAGCCAGTTTATTGATACGACCATCTGCTGTCATAGGCAACATTATAGCACTCCCTACTTTGCCGTGCTCTACCTGTATCTATCACACTCTCACTTCCTGTCTATCAACTTCTATTTTCTTCCTCCCTGTCCCATTCTCTAACTTCTTGTTTGCCTTCCTGTCTTTACATTTTTCACTATCTTATTCCTCTTCGGCTCCCTCTCCCTTTAGCTGTTTTTGCAGTTTTCCTGCCTCTTTCTCCCTTAACGTTTACCTCCTCCCCCTTGACTCACTCTGCCAGCCTTTTCCGTCCTCTATATCTCTGTTCAAAATGTAGGTATTGTGCCGACTTAATGCACAGTGGTTTATCTCGGTAACGAAATACTAACCTACACCCCTGTCTTCCAGCTCGCGTGCGCAAAGTTGGTGTTTATGATCAGCAGCCTCCAACACAACTATTAAAAAAAAAAACATATTTCATATAAAAATTTCAGAGAAACTTTCTTTTGTGCGATGCGAAAATATTTTCTAAGTCCAAAGGTGCACGCATAGGCATGTGCAAGCAGACGACCAGCCGCTTCTCGCTTTGCAGGCAACATGAAAAAGATATGTAAAACATGTAGCCAACCTCTGCAAAAATGCTTCAGACTTAGGTGACGCAGTCTGTTGCAGATCAGGTACGTCTCCGGACTGGGTTGAGAGAAGCCATATATTCCCGCGTACTAGCCAGCATAGGTAGTAGAAGGTGTCCTAGATCACCAGGCGGCCCCACCGAGGTCATATCGGTAGCCTTCCCATTTTAGAGTTAGCGCGCGTAAGTGGCGTGTCCACTTCCATCCCGTCTTGAGTCTATAGGACCAGATGGGAGGGCTTGTTAGTCTCTAGGTCTTGCTCTATGGAAAGCCCCACGGAGGTGCCGGGCGCCCTATTGGGCCAGCTCGGTAACTCCCTGGTTGGAGGAGGCCAGAATCTTTGGACCTACGGTTCCTGGACTACAACCTCTGCAGTTAACAGTTAACATGTTAACAGTCCGTTGCGAAGAAATATTGCTTGAGCAGGCTGTTATCGCCCGGTCAAATTTTGTTACTCATGCACTGCTTTGCACATAAAGAACCTACGACACGACGATAATATAGCGCTCCGTATGAGCTCACGGACTGTATCGGACTGGCTACTGCCGCGAAGTGTGCATAATGTCAAATGACACCAAGTATACTGCAAAGGGGGAAATTGGCGGTCCCGGTCACGTCGTTCAAATCGACGAATGTAAAATAGGACGACGCAAGTTTCATCGTGGGCGCGCCGTAGAGGGAAACTGGAACCTGGGAAAGATCGGTGTGGAAACCAATGAGGTGCATATGACGATATGTCCCAACAACAGGAGGGATGTGAATGCTCTGTGCAGTCTAATTGCTACGAATAGAATACAAGGGAGTGAGGACTTGACTAGATTATGCTACGAAGGGGATTCGGCACAGAGGTTTGGTCTATTGTACCTATGTCCCCAAGCAGGGCACCTTCGGCAGGAAGAATGAGGCAGAGGGTGGTCGTCTCAAGGAGCCACGACGGTGTTCAAATGAGTCCGTGGTACCAGAGGGAAACTCCTCGGTAACCACAACCACCGGCACCCGTTACTGTGGGCCCCACCAGACCGGCTTTGTAGACCGGCGGACGAAGTGTAACCAAGAACGTATCATCTTGCCATACAACGCCGGAATACCCTTCTGCACTTAAAAAGACCTCCAGATGACAGATGTGAAGTGAAAATAGGGATAAAATGGAGTGAGTGGAAATTGAGGCGATGTAATTAACCTACGCAGCATTCACCAGGCGACCCAGCAAAACCCCCAAAGAAATCCCATGTTGGTGCTAGGTCAGCCACGGGAATTGAACCTGGCCTAAGACAAAACCACCTCAGCTATTTCGCTCGGTGGATTGCGTTATATTCAGTTACACTGAAAATAAAAGGGAGAAAAAACTTTACATCCGAGAAATGGAGCGATTTTCTAATAGAACTAAAAGTTAAGTAGAACTTTAAGTTATGATCAGATGTTTATATAGAGAAAGGCGCAAAAGTATTGTTGCGTATTAGATCTGAACAAGTTTGGGAAATATTTTAATTGTTGGAGGTTCACATTTCATTTCGTGGTGAGCCCCAGGCTTTAACAGGAATTAACAGCTCATATGTGTTCTGTTAAATCGACAGAAAATTTAAAAAGAGTCATTCTTGGGTTGCACAAGATTGCACCATAGGATGTAGACTCTCTGTGAGTAACCGCTGAGTTGTATAATAGCAGACATTTTGGAAGTCAGTTCTATTTAAACGATTAAAGCCAGTATTTGTATTTATCTGTCTTTCACACAATAACAAAAATGACTTATTCACATTTAACATACCCTTTCTACTTGCTTCATTTGAGTCTCGGTCTGAATACACAAAACGCCAGGTTTTCCGTGTATTGATGACCCTCCTCTCCCTTGTATCTCTCGTTCTAGTTTTTCAGCCCGTAATTGTTAATTATTCTTCATCAATCTTAACCATTTCTCTCTAGCTTTCCCCAGATATTCACCTATATTTCTTACATTCTTTTCTCCTTTTAAAACTAACATTTTCTTTATTATTAATACCTCCCCCCATCCCTAAAACTGTCCCACTTTTGTTGCCCAATTTGTTCTCTCCATATCTTTGTTTGTTTGCAATAAAGTATACAATGTCAATCTGTATCCTCTTCTCCATACATTGGGCATTTTCCTGTATCCTTTTCATATCTAAACCCTTTCAAATTTCTAACTCCTGTCCTTGTCCAGATAAATCCTTCTCGTCCTCACTTATTACACAAATCTATGTACTTCTCCCTCCCGGACACTGTCTTTATTTCGGTATATACCTTCAATGGTCTTTTCTCCCTTACACTAGTAAATATAACTTGGCTAATTAAATCTTCCAGCTCTAATTCTACCTCTTTCCGAAAGCCCCCATAATAATACTCCTCGTTTCACCAAATATGTCCCATACCTATCTGTTCCATTAATTCTCTTACCTTTGCGCACAAGACTCTCTTCTCATCTGCAAAAGAAAAAATTCCTTGATAATATTGGTTTCCTCCAAATTGGCAACTCTGTGACAATTTTAACCCTTGTCGTACGTCTTCGCAAATATAACTGTGCTGCCCCATTGGGTGACGCTACCGGTAAGCCCAAAATATATTTACAGAAGGATCGTTTAATAACATCCACCTCTTCCCATGCTTCATCTGCTCCCCATATCTCTGCCCCATGCAACATCTTATTTTCTACTATGGCAGTATAGATCCTTTCCAGCCATTTGGCATTAATGTCAGATAATTTCCTTAAACATATTGTTGCCCAAACGGCAAGCCCGCGATGCCGAGCAGTGAATGTTGGCCGGCGGAGGGAAGGGAGACAGGAGGGGTGGCTGGGTCTTCGTTTACCCCTCCTCCTACCGCTCGAAGGTGCACGAAGTTTCGAGAATGTTTTCCCCCTCCATAAACGGAAGATTCGAGAGGCTTCGGGGCCGATCGAGACAAGCGAGGCGACAGAGTTGAGTTGAGCGAGTCGCGGCGGGCAGACGTGTAGTCGCGCTGAGCGTACGTGTAAAGACGAACTGACAAAAATGTAATTGTGTACATTAAATTGTAATTGTGATATTGGAGTAAGGTGGAAGTAAAAAGCATTTTGAGTGGTTTAATTGAACTTTTTTTAATTTCACGAACCCACCAAAGTCACAATATTCTCAATACTCATGGCTATTTTACCTTTTGCTAGAGCGAATTTTTTCTGTTCAGTCAATTTACCATCACAGCTCAATCTTATCCCCAAATAATCAAATCTCTTTACGACCTCTATTTATCTTCCATTTATCTCCAATTTCTCATCTTTACGCACTCTATAACCTTTCTTAAAAACCATGATCTTCGTACAGCTAGTAAGGAAGGGTTAGTCAGTCATCAGCTGGTCAGTCAATTAGTTGATTGGTTGCAAGGTGGGATGCTGCTGCTTTAGTCTCATCATAGAACCTGTTAATACTTTTATAAGACTTAACTCATCAAAGTGAACCAGCCACCTCTTGTTCAGAACTCTACGATACCCTACATAAAAGGTAACATTTATTATGTATTAATTGATTCAATGTCATCTCGATTGCACCCTTTATCTCTTCAAAATAAAACAGAGCTTTGTTTGATTTGACTTACCCAAACTTTAAAGTATATTGTCAATGTTATAGAGAACCCATTACTTTAATTTAACCCTAATTATGTCCCTACCCTATGACCTGTTTATCTCTACCGTCTGATCCCTTATCCTATCAGTAGCTACACCCCGCTTATAATCCTGATTAGCAACAGTATTTATGAAAAAGGGCTAAAATAAGATACGAAAATACTAAGCAAGGCTAAAAAATGTACAAAAAGAAATAATCGATTGTTCCATTTTCTATATAACAAAATTTTAAATATAAAGAACGGAAACATAAGCAACTACAGAGGGAGTAAAACACTGTGTGAATTTAAGGTAAATACTAAAGATATTTATAAATTATTTCATTCTATACTTACATAATATTCGGCAAGGTTCACTAAAAATATTTAAGTTTTGGAATTAACACAATTTTGTTAATGTTTAAGTAATGTTTAAAAATTAAGCAAAAGCATTTGTGTAGCAGAGCCCAGTGTCCTCAAGGCGAAATATAAAACCGGAGAGTATTGGCAAGAACCAAGTTTTCACATCCCTACGTCTCTCTAGCCTGCAGCTACAGCCAATTTAACTGGATATGTTCATTGTCATATTGATGATTCATGTATCTCACCATTACAAGCAGGACTTGGTTATAAGTGATAATCTACCGAGTTATCCCGCGAAGTTGTACACCGACTTGCCCAGCACCCTTCAGCATTTTAAGGAAATCTCGCAAACCAAAATATGCGTTTTATATTCCAAAATAAGAGAAAACCTCCATCGTTAAGTCATATCGGACGATGAATAAAATGATGTACAAATAAGTACAGGGTACATAGAGCTTAGAGTTACCAGACATTCATCTTTCAGGATAAGAGAAAGCCTCCAACGTTAAGTCATATCGGACGATGAATAAAATGATGTACAAATAAGTACAGGGTACATAGAGCTTAGAGTTATCAGACATTCATCTTTCGGAATAAGAGAAAACCTCCAACGTTAAGTCATATCTGACGATGAATGAAATGATGTTCAAATAAGTACAGGGTACATAGAGCTTAGAGTTACCAGACATTCATCTTTCAGGATAAGAGAAAACCTCCAAAGTTAAGTCATATCCGACGATGAATTAAATGATGTACAAATGAGTACAGGGTACATAGAGCTTAGAGTTATCAGACATTCATCTTTCAGGGTAAGAGAAAACCTCCAAAGTTAAGTCATATCGGACGATGAATGAAATGATGTTCAAATAAGTACAGGGTACATAGAGCTTAGAGTTACCAGACATTAAACTTTCAGGATAAGAGAAAACGTCCAACGTTGTCATATCCGACAATGAATGAAATGATGTAATGAAATGGGAATGAGTACTTTAAGCCCCGCGCTTTATAGTTAAACACTATTAGGTACAAATAATGGAAATTCATCGTTTTTTCAACATTAATTGTACCTAATAGTGGTCCGCACTATAAAGCCCGCGCCTTAAAGTACTTACAGCATAGTAAGTTGTCATTAAAGTAGTTATCTCATGTGTTTATGAGACCTCCTAGTAGTTTACCGGGTGAAACACGAGTCAGTTGGAGAATTTGTCATATCGGCAAGTTAGCCATAATAGCTCAATGGTTTAGAGCGGTTGGAGCAACCAGAATATCCGTGGCTCAAATCCCGGCTATGGCATTGAATTTTTCAATCTGACTATCATTCCATACTTTAGCCTACACAGGGCCAGTGTGAAAGAACAATTAATTTCTATGAAAATGTAACTGTTATAGAACAAAAAGATAATTAAGAAAACAACACTTAAATGCACCGTGGTTTTGCAAGATTTAGGCGTGAGTTAAAGTCTTAGGGACGTTGAGTTGGCATTGGAAGTAACTGAGGCGGCATTTCTTGTATGTGGAGAGAGACGGCTAACCTGGGAGATGGCAGGTCAGTTTCAAGTATAGCAAAGAAGCCGACGTCACGGATACACATTTGTTCAGCCGAGGAGAGATGAAACAGTCGTGGTCGAATCTTAGATCTGGAATGAACAGCTTAGCACGGTGAGGTTAAAGATCTCGGGTTCAGTGATGCGTGATTGCGAAGTGCGAGGACAATGAACACAAAACTCATAATCTTGCAGAAACTCGATGCAATGAACAGTGTTACAAAATTAAGTGCTGAACATTATTTCAGTGTACCCACAGCCTTCCTTCCTGTTCCCATTAATTTTTTAACCCCGCCACAACCAAACATTTCAGCCAGCAATCAACAATTTCCGGGTCGACTCTGAGAGTGCTACCAGACCCGCGACGAACCAAGGTCAAGGTCATCGACACCGGGCAGCAGCGTACAATGTCCTTGATTAAAATGAAGAGGAAAGCGCTTCACAGCTAAACAGAAAATGGAGGATTCTTGTACTTAGAGTAGGAGTTGGCTGTCAAAAATTAGGAAGAAATTAGACACACGCCTCATTCATTATACACGAGTACAGTCAAAACGGACATATTAATAAACAATGGTTTATTGACACTTTTCCGTAAACTATGCCTCGTACATCTCAATTAACCTGCATAAGAGCCTTTTATATTCATGTAATAAAATTAAAACACCCAGCAAATGATAAAAATTGTCTTAAAAGAGTAAATCAAGTACGAGAACTCGCGAGGTAGCCATGGCATAGCACCAGACATACCAGACGTACTACTGATCGCAGAACGTGCTTTCAGTCAAGTCTTGAAATAGCTCAGTGGGATTATAACATCTCCTGTGTCCTAACCCCCAATGCCACAGGTTCGAGTCTCAGCATTATAAATACTCTATATGTTCATAAAATCTTTGAAACTGAATTTACAATAATTTAATTATATAAAGTCCCTGAGGGCCTGTATTACCCATGAAGTTTATCAGTTTGGGTACTTTCTTCGTTAGAGGAGTCGTGATACAGAAATAGAAAAATAGTCATTCCAGCGACACAAAACATACGAATTTGAAACGACATGTTTAATAGCACAATAATTCTATGCCAGCAAATCTCCCTTTAAATTCTATGCTAAACTCTGATAATGTAATTTTCTTGTTTTCTGTGTTCAAATACGTATAAATGATCTTTATTTCATTTGCAATTACCTATAGGTGTGTTTAAACAGCTACCTACTTTCCTTTGTTGTATTTTACGTCCTCCAACGTTGTCATATCGGACGATAAATGGAATGGGGGAAATAATGCTCAAATGCTTAGAGATCAACGACATTCTTCTTTTTAGGTTAAGGGAAAACCCTAAGAGAAACCTTATCTAGATAACTCACCCTCACCGAGAGTCGATCTCGGGACCTCTTGATCGTGAGGCGGACATGCTACCACCACGCTACCGAGGTGGGCACCAACTTTACATGAGGTTAGATTTATTGTGCATATTCCAAAATGTTACAATTTACAACATTAGGCTACGTTTATTGTCTTTACCTTGTTACCTTGTCTTACATGACTCGCTGGTCTTCTGCTCTGTCAGGTAGCTCTTAACCTCCATGTCTCCTTGTTACTTAATTAGCCGTTTCCTCCCCTGATCTTCATTTCTTAGATTCTTTACATTTCTTGTCCATTTATATTTTACTTTCTGCAAGAACTTACCAATTCTTATCACCCTCCTTTCCTCTCTGTCCATTAACATTTTGATAGCTACTATCCTCTTCTCTACTTTCCCCCATTTTTCCTCCCAAATTTTTTTCTCCATACCGCAACCTCCTCGCATTCTGTTACATAGTGTTCTATGCTTTCTTTTTCCCACAGACAATTCACAAATTCCCTTTTCCCTACCTCCTATCCCTCTTAGAAATATTGATACAGAAATACAGAAATAAAAGAAGTAAAAATGATAACTTTCAGAATAATCACTGTATTATGTTGTAAAAAAATAGGTATGCAGGGGATTCGAGCCACCTTCACAGCAGACAAATGACATCGCAGTTTTGTGCTCGCGCAAAGGTACCTAGTAACGTGTGAGATAAGTATTCCGTCTAACATATAGTATTTGCTGGTTCCAGTGAACATTTACAGACGTGCAGACGTGAACTGTCTAATTACGAATATACTACAGGCGATGAGTGTTTAACATCTATGTTATATACACAGGTAGAACCTAATAATGGGGTCGATATTTTCCTGTTGGGTATAAAATGCGCTTGCATAGTACTCGAGAATAAGGGCAGTTAGTTGCTTTACCACATATCGTATATACACTGACTGCCATAAATAATCGGACAGACTTTGCATTTCACTATGAAGTGCTCTATAAAGCAAAATAGATTATGCGTATGAATCTCAAGATACTCCTTGTGTTAAGCAAAGATCATTTGCTATGAATATTCATTTTAGAGTTTGAAAATGTGGCTAAACTAAGAGCTTCCCCATTCAACCTTGTTTACATCATGAGTTTACGACACAAAAATAATTGGACAGCTCAAATGAAATGCAATACAAACGAGTAAATGAAGTCTTTCACTAGACAAAACAACATCATTGCCATCCATCACTTTACCTTTACTCTTACCACTTACACTGTTGTTTGTAGTTAAAATGTTGCATTCTATACCGGAATTGCCATAATTATTTCCACTATTATCGCTTATTTTCTGGTGCATACGCCTTGTTAAAACTCCACTCGCCGCCATCTTTGGCACACCATCGTAGAAGTATGTCAAATGTACACCAAGAAGAAGTTAAGAGCATAGTATCTGGCCCAGAGGTAAGCAGAGTACCTTTGAACAGAGACAATTAGTGATCTGTCTCTATGAAAAGAACAAAACATATCGGGAAATATCAGAGATTGTAAATCTTAGTAAAAGTACAGTTAGTCACACAACACCGGTATAAGTATTGTGACCTTGTGTTTTCGTAGAATTAAAAGGCCGAGTTGCAGAAATTAAAAATCTCCTTTATTTTCGTAGAAATACTCTTATAGATTACAGCAGCATTACGTTACACACACCATCAGTCTACCAAGGTCGATCACAATAACAAACAGTGACAGCAGATTACATCATTAGCTCTCGTTACAACAACACAGCTGACTGTCTCTCATTTCACAACACTGTTTCTGAGCCGTCACGTCCTTAAATACCTAATTCTAGATACGAGATATTTCCGAAAGCATAAAGAAACCAAATAATCAAGATATTACCAGAATTTTCCATTTATCTGAGTTTGTTTGTTTCGGTAAGTCTTTTATCTCAAGCACTACGTTTATCTGCTTAGCAATCTTGTTATCTGAAACTTTATCCGCTGACTGTTGCCGTGACAGTATGAAGACAGAATTGAATATCGAGCAAAGCCAGAGCGACCAGAACTTCTTACCGTTAGGCGCTATAATACGGATGTCAAACCGGAATACATGTATAAGTTTTCCGGTAATTTGTGCTGAGATTCAGGAAGAACTGCGACTGACAGTTAGCCCTCAAAGGTCAGAAGAGTCATGCGAAAACAAGATTTTAATGAAACGTAGAGTCCGACTGAAAAATTCAGTGCCATAGCCGGGATTTGAACCACGGATCTTCTGGTTTCCGTCCAGCCGCACTACCATTGTGCTACTATGGCCAACCTGCCGATATGACATTAAATTCTCCAACCGACTCGTATTTGTCCCGGTAAACCACTTAGGAGTTCTCATAAACACATTAGACAACTACCTTAATGGCGACTTACTACATGTAAGTACTTTAAGGCCCGGGCTTTATAGTTCGGACCACTATTAGATACAATTAATGGAAATTAATTGTTCTTTCACACTGGCCGTGTGTAGGCTAAATTGTGGAAACGTAGAGTCAGACTGAAAAATGCAATGCCATAGCCGGGATTTGAACTACGTTTCCACAATTTAGCCTACACACGGCCAGGGTGAAAGAACAATTAATTTCCATTAATTGACCTAATAGTGGTTAACTATAAAGCCCGCGCCTTAAAGTACTTACATGTAGTAAGTCGCCATTAAGGTAGTTGTCTAATGTGTTTATGAGAACTCCTAAGTGGTTTACCGGGAAAAATACGAGTCAGTTGGAGAATTTAATGTCATATCGGCACGTTGGCCATAGTAGCACAATGGTAGTGCGGCTGGACGGAAACCAGAAGATCCGTGGTTCAAATCCCGGCTGTGGCATTGAATTTTTCAGTCTGACTCTACGTTTCCACAATTTAGCCTACACACGGCCAGTGTGAAAGAACAATTAATTTCCAAGATTTTTATGGTCTCGTAGCCAGGAAAAAGCCATACACTTCCAGCAAGAATAAAAGGAAGCGATTACAATTTGCCAAAGACATTGTTAACAAGACAACCGATTGGTAGGACAAAGTTATATTTTGTGACGAAAGCAGATACCACCTTGCTGGTTTCAATGGCAGGGTGGTTGTGTGCAGGAAACTAAACACGGAGCTGGAAGAGCGCAGTCAAACACGGCGGAGGGAATAAAATGATATGGGGCTGTATTTACTCTATATGACTGGGAAACCTGGTGTTCGTGAACACAACCATGAACAAGGAAGTCTATCTAAGACTATTACAGCAAAAGGTAAAACAAAGTGAAGAAATGGTGGGTATTTTGGACAGCTTCTCATTTTATCAGGATAATGATCTCATATTGTGTAGCTATGGTTACTTTGCAACTGTCCTCATGTTCTGCATCCACTCCCTCAGTCCCCGGATCTTAATCCCATAGAAGTAGTATGGGATAAACTGGAGAAGACCGTGCGGAAGACGCCATCACCTCCAAGCAACACTTGAAAGAGAAGTTACAAGAGAAATGGAGCAAACTTTCTACAGTCTGGTTACAACATACCAAATAGATTACGAGAAGTTATGAAAATAAGAGGGAGAGTCAAAAAGTACTAAGACATATTTTGTATCTCATTACTGTTATGTCCGATTACTTTTGAGGACCAAAAAATGCCACGTTTATTTATAATTCCTAGGAAAGCAGGCAGTATATAATTTTTATGTGAAATAACATTTATTTTGTTACCAGAAGGAACCCTGTAACTGTCGAGTATCATTAATTTCAATAAAATAACACATCAAATGTCGATTATCACTTTCAGAACTTAGTACTCTACTTTGTCCCATTATTTATGGGAATCTCTGTATCTATCTATGTATACTACTAGTCTATATAAACACTCTCTGTGTGTGCTTTTATGTTTATTCGTTAGCCTTATACCATCCTCAAGTAGGATATTACAACAGTTTTCCTATTCTTTTGCAAAAAACCTACAAGGTATCATACTGTTTAAAAATCTTACTCACTCCAGACTCTGATCTATTTATACTTCGACTTTAACTGGAATGGTCTTGTAGGCAAACCTTTGGCTTTGGAATGCCACTGGTTGTCATTGTTCCTACGATAATAGCGCATGACGTCACCGTGGTCCGGCGAACATTTAGTTTCCACACGTTGAAACTTGTACTAGAGTGCCTAGGTCGAATGCTACAGAATAATTCATTTCAATTGACGGTTTTGTTCATGAAACAGTAACTTTCTTCCCGAGGTTTATTGGAGGACTTTCCAATAGCGAAAGTGAGAACTCACACGTTTGCTCAATGCTTCGGGCATCGGTAACTTTTGAAAAACACAAAAGCTCTTCTTTTGTTTACATCTCTTGGCAACACTTGAATTTAGCTACAAATACATCACGTAACGTCCAAAACATATGATTATCTCCTGTATTCCCTTGTACCTACAATAAGATAATGTTTATCTAGAAGTAGATAGAGGAATAAGTGTTTGTACAATAGTAGAGAAAGTCATGTATATAAAACATTTGACTATCACTTAAAGTCTACTGTATTCCCTTGTAACTACAATAAGATCATGTCTATCTTGAAGCAGATAGAGCAATAAGTGTTTTTACAAGAGTAGAGAAAGTCATGTATATAAAACATTTGACTATCACTTAAAGTCTACTGTATTCGCTTGTAACTACAATAAGATAATGTTTATCTTGAAGTACATAGAGCAATAAGTGTTTGTACAAGAGTAGAGAAAGTCATGTATATAGAACATTTGACTATCACTTAAAGTCTACTGTATTCCCTTGTAACTACAATAAGATAATGTGTATCTTGAAGTAGATAGAGCAATAAGTGTTTGTACAAGAGTAGAGAAAGTCATGTATATAGAACATTTGACTATCACTTAAAGTCTACTGTATTCCCTTGTAACTACAATAAGATAATGTTTATCTTGAAGTACATAGCGCAATAAGTGTTTGTACAAGAGTAGAGAAAGTCATGTATATAGAACATTTGACTATCACTTAAAGTCTACTGTATTCCCTTGTAACTACAATAAGATAATGTTTATCTTGAAGTACATAGAGCAATAAGTGTTTGTACAAGAGTAGAGAAAGTCATGTATATAAAACATTTGGCTATCACTTAAAGTCTACTTTATTCCCTTGAAACTACAATAAGATAATGTTTATGTTGATGTAAATAGAGCAATAAGTGTTTGTACAAGAGTAGAGAAAGTCATATATATATATATATATATATATATATATATATATATATATATATAAAACATTTGACTATCACTTAAAGTCTACTGTATTCCCTTGTAACTACAATAAGATAATGTTTGAGTTGAAGTAGATAAAACAGTAAGGGTTATGTTGAAGCCTGAGTAGAGAAGCTGGTATGATTGCGCGCATTAATTGTTTTATTTTACTGCTTAAATGTATTAATATAGTATCTCATTCTGGATACTCACATTATAGTTTGGTTCCTCGTCGTTCACTTGTCATTTAAACGTGACAATGTTGTGTGCTGGAATTTTAATCACGGCAGCGTTACTCTCCGCAAATGGAATCTCGTTCATCGGAAATATCTGGACACAATTGATTTTGGTTTTTAACGAGATTTTAATTATTGTGCATTAATTATAGAAGCTGCTTCATTAAAGTTGTTTGGTGTGTGAAGTGGGAGTACGGAGTTGAAGCGAGCATGTTCAAAACTTCAACTGATGATAGTCCTGTTTTAAAGTTGACAGATGTTACTGAGGTAGATAAATATTTGCGTAGCAAATTTCTGTTCATTGTAAATTGAATATTGTGTACCACTTTTTCTAAACAATGCTTTCCCATCTCCATCAGCTGACCAATTTTATCAGCTAGATTCCCTTCCTCGTCACAAATATGTGGAATGTATATAAAGAGTTAACTCAGAAATATCAGATAAGGTAATGGAATTGCGATAAGTATATAAGTATATATCTTTATGAAGATTATTGATTTTCTTTTACTATCAAAACTTATATCTTCTCCTTGACATATTTCCCATCATGAAGCAAGATTATTGATGTTCCACCCATAGCAACCGTTCAGTTTTTATATTGTCATTACATGGCCCACAAATAGTCAGATCAGGAAACAAAAATTTCCAACTGGATATTCATATAAAAAAAGTTATTATTCGTATAAAAAGTTCCAAATGAAACTTACCGTCACAATTTTAGGATATACTTTGAATACTTAAAGACAACACTCGAACTAAGTGGTTATCGCCTAGAGTTACGAAATATTACTTTTTGAGTTTTTAGTACTCTTTGGGGGTGCACGGAATGATGTCAGGGCGTACTGAAGTTACCGAAACTGAGGAGAAAGCAAGAGATAGCTCTTGATAAAGTTGTTCTCGGGAAGCAAGCCAGGTGAAAAGACGATTAGAAATCGACGTTGCGGTAGTGTGCATCTCTCCCATCATCAGAATATTTATTAAATGTTATAACCGCTGAAACACTGGATATAAGACATATATAAACAAGAACTAGTCAGTGAATTTGAATACTTACTTAGGAGTAATGTTGAATAACAATGGAAAGTGAAACTGGCCGTATCAGACAAAACTACCGACAGGAGACATAAAACTATATAAATTAGATACACATTGATTTTAGTAATCATAAACAATAAATAACTAATAAAAATACAATAATGATAATAAATGGGAGACAGAGTGTAGGACATTTGTTATTTCGAAGCTCTATGTAGATGGGGCAGTCACCTTCTGGTAGGCTCGGGAAACCAACCCTGTATTCTTTGGTTCAATATTGCCCGAGGCTATGAATGGCGACAGTTCTGGCGGAGTCCACTTCCACTCAAAATCTTTAGAAGCGAAAACAGACGTGACCCTCCAATGAAGATACAGATATAAACAGACGCTTTTCGTACGTGCCTTAGCATAAGTAATGAGTACGATGAACCAACCCACGTGAATTTTGTATAACCTATCAGAGAAGTTATTAGTCACATGACCATCGCAAAGTTCCAAAATCAGGGTAAGTGGGGGAAAATACTAACATGGCTGAAGTGGGCCGTTTTCGTGAAGAAACACTGGTGGTCAGAACGGCACGCTTCACACACGTATAACTCTCGTGGTCAGAACGGCACGCGTCACACACGTATAACACTGATCGGTCAGAACGGCACGCGTCATACACGTATAACACTCCCCGTGATCAGAACGGCACGCGTCACACACGTATAACTCTCGTAGTCAGAACGGCACGCTACACACACGTATAACTCTCGCGGTCAGAACGGCACGCGTCACACACGTATAACACTGATCGGTCAGAACGGCACGCGTCATACACGTATAACACTCCCCGTGATCAGAACGGCACGCGTCACACACGTATAACTCTCGTAGTCAGAACGGCACGCTACACACACGTATAACACTGATCGGTCAGAACGGCACGCGTCATACACGTATAACACTCCCCGTGGTCAAAACGGCACGCGTCATACACGTATAACACTCCCCGTGATCAGAACGGCACGCGTCACACACGTATAACTCTCGTAGTCAGAACGGCACGCTACACACGTATAACTCTCGTAGTCAGAACGGCCCGCGTCACACACGTATAACTCTCGTAGTCAGAACGGCACGCGTCACACACGTATAACACTCCCCGTGATCAGAACGGCACGCGTCATACACGTATAACACTCCCCGTGATCAGAACGGCACGCTACACACACGTATAACACTCCCCGTGATCAGAACGGCACGCGTCACACACGTATAACTCTCGTAGTCAGAACGGCACGCGTCACACACGTATAACACTCCCCGTGATCAGAACGGCACGCGTCATACACGTATAACTCTCGTAGTCAGAACGGCACGCGTCACACACGTATAACTCTCGTAGTCAGAAAGGCACGCGTCACACACGTATAACACTCCCCGTGATCAGAACGGCACGCGTCACACACGTATAACACTCGTAGTCAGAACGGCACGCGTCACACACGTATAACACTCCCCGTGATCAGAACGGCACGCGTCATACACGTATAACACTCGTAGTCAGAACGGCACGCTACACACACGTATAACTCTCGTAGTCAGAACGGCACGCTACACACACGTATAACTCTCGTAGTCAGAACGGCACGCTTCACACACGTATAACTCTCGTAGTCAGAACGGCACGCGTCATACACGTATAACTCTCGTGGTCAGAACGGCACGCTTCACACACGTATAACTCTCGTAGTCAGAACGGCACGCTTCACACACGTATAACTCTCGTAGTCAGAACGGCACGCGTCATACACGTATAACTCTCGTAGTCAGAACGGCACGCGTCACACACGTATAACTCTCGTAGTCAGAACGGCACGCTACACACACGTATAACTCTCGTAGTCAGAACGGCACGCGTCATACACGTATAACTCTCGTGGTCAGAACGGCACGCTTCACACACGTATAACTCTCGTAGTCAGAACGGCACGCTACACACACGTATAACTCTCGTAGTCAGAACGGCACGCGTCATACACGTATAACTCTCGTGGTCAGAACGGCACGCGTCACACACGTATAACTCTCGTAGTCAGAACGGCACGCGTCACACACGTATAACTCTCGTAGTCAGAACGGCACGCGTCACACACGTATAACTCTCGTAGTCAGAACGGCACGCGTCACACACGTATAACTCTCGTAGTCAGAACGGCACGCGTCACACACGTATAACTCTCGTAGTCAGAACGGCACGCGTCACACACGTATAACTCTCGTAGTCAGAACGGCACGCGTCACACACGTATAACTCTCGTAGTCAGAACGGCACGCGTCACACACGTATAACTCTCGTAGTCAGAACGGCACGCGTCACACACGTATAACACTCGTAGTCAGAACGGCACGCGTCACACACGTATAACACTCCCCGTGGTCAGAACGGCACGCGTCATACACGTATAACTCTCGTAGTCAGAACGGCACGCGTCATACACGTATAACTCTCGTAGTCAGAACGGCACGCGTCGCACACGTATAACTCTCGTAGTCAGAACGGCACGCGTCACACACGTATAACACTCGTAGTCAGAACGGCACGCTACACACACGTATAACTCTCGTAGTCAGAACGGCACGCTACACACACGTATAACTCTCGTAGTCAGAACGGCACGCGTCACACACGTATGACTCTCGTAGTCAGAACGGCACGCTACACACACGTATAACTCTCGTAGTCAGAACGGCACGCGTCACACACGTATAACTCTCGTAGTCAGAACGGCACGCGTCACACACGTATAACTCTCGTAGTCAGAACGGCACGCGTCACACACGTATAACTCTCGTAGTCAGAACGGCACGCTACATACACGTATAACTCTCGTAGTCAGAACGGCACGCGTCACACACGTATAACTCTCGTAGTCAGAACGGCACGCTACACACACGTATAACTCTCGTAGTCAGAACGGCACGCTTCACACACGTATAACTCTCGTAGTCAGAACGGCACGCTACACACACGTATAACTCTCGTAGTCAGAACGGCACGCTACACACACGTATAACTCTCGTAGTCAGAACGGCACGCGTCACACACGTATAACTCTCGTAGTCAGAACGGCACGCTACACACACGTATAACTCTCGTAGTCAGAACGGCACGCTACACACGTATAACTCTCGTGGTCAGAACGGCACGCTACACACACGTATAACTCTCGTAGTCAGAACGGCACGCGTCACACACGTATAACACTCGTAGTCAGAACGGCACGCTACACACACGTATAACTCTCGTAGTCAGAACGGCACGCGTCACACACGTATAACACTCGTGGTCAGAACGGCACGCTACACACACGTATAACTCTCGTAGTCAGAACGGCACGCGTCACACACGTATAACACTCCCCGTGATCAGAACGGCACGCGTCACACACGTATAACTCTCGTGATCAGAACGGCACGCGTCACACACGTATAACTCTCGTGATCAGAACGGCACGCGTCATACACGTATAACACTCGTAGTCAGAACGGCACGCGTCACACACGTATAACTCTCGTAGTCAGAACGGCACGCGTCACACACGTATAACTCTCGTAGTCAGAACGGCACGCTACACACACGTATAACTCTCGTAGTCAGAACGGCACGCTACACACACGTATAACTCTCGTAGTCAGAACGGCACGCTACACACACGTATAACTCTCGTAGTCAGAACGGCACGCTACACACACGTATAACTCTCGTAGTCAGAACGGCACGCTACACACACGTATAACTCTCGTAGTCAGAACGGCACGCTACATACACGTATAACTCTCGTAGTCAGAACGGCACGCTACACACACGTATAACTCTCGTAGTCAGAACGGCACGCTACACACACGTATAACTCTCGTAGTCAGAACGGCACGCTACATACACGTATAACTCTCGTAGTCAGAACGGCACGCTACACACACGTATAACTCTCGTAGTCAGAACGGCACGCTACACACACGTATAACTCTCGTGGTCAGAACGGCACGCTACACACACGTATAACTCTCGTGGTCAGAACGGCACGCTACACACACGTATAACTCTCGTAGTCAGAACGGCACGCGTCACACACGTATAACTCTCGTAGTCAGAACGGCACGCTACACACACGTATAACTCTCGTAGTCAGAACGGCACGCTACACACACGTATAACTCTCGTGGTCAGAACGGCACGCTACACACACGTATAACTCTCGTAGTCAGAACGGCACGCTACACACACGTATAACTCGAGTAGTCAGAACGGCACGCTACACACACGTATAACTCTCGTAGTCAGAACGGCACGCTACACACGTATAACTCTCGTAGTCAGAACGGCACGCTACACACACGTATAACTCTCGTAGTCAGAACGGCACGCTACACACACGTATAACTCTCGTAGTCAGAACGGCACGCTACACACGTATAACTCTCGTAGTCAGAACGGCACGCTACACACACGTATAACTCTCGTAGTCAGAACGGCACGCGTCACACACGTATAACTCTCGTAGTCAGAACGGCACGCGTCATACACGTATAACTCTCGTGGTCAGAACGGCACGCTACACACACGTATAACTCTCGTAGTCAGAACGGCACGCTACACACACGTATAACTCTCGTGGTCAGAACGGCACGCTACACACACGTATAACTCTCGTGGTCAGAACGGCACGCTACACACACGTATAACTCTCGTAGTCAGAACGGCACGCGTCACACAGGTATAACTCTCGTAGTCAGAACGGCACGCTACACACACGTATAACTCTCGTGGTCAGAACGGCACGCTACACACACGTATAACTCTCGTGGTCAGAACGGCACGCTACACACACGTATAACTCTCGTAGTCAGAACGGCACGCGTCACACACGTATAACTCTCGTGGTCAGAACGGCACGCTACACACACGTATAACTCTCGTAGTCAGAACGGCACGCGTCACACACGTATAACTCTCGTAGTCAGAACGGCACGCTACACACACGTATAACTCTCGTAGTCAGAACGGCACGCTACACACACGTATAACTCTCGTAGTCAGAACGGCACGCTACACACACGTATAACTCTCGTAGTCAGAACGGCACGCTACACACACGTATAACTCTCGTGGTCAGAACGGCACGCTACACACACGTATAACTCTCGTAGTCAGAACGGCACGCTACACACACGTATAACTCTCGTAGTCAGAACGGCACGCTACACACACGTATAACTCTCGTAGTCAGAACGGCACGCTACACACACGTATAACTCTCGTGGTCAGAACGGCACGCGTCACACACGTATAACACTCGTAGTCAGAACGGCACGCGTCACACACGTATAACACTCGTAGTAAGAACGGCACGCTACACACACGTATAACTCTCGTAGTCAGAACGGCACGCTACACACACGTATAACTCTCGTGATCAGAACGGCACGCGTCATACACGTATAACACTCGTAGTCAGAACGGCACGCGTCACACACGTATAACTCTCGTGGTCAGAACGGCACGCGTCACACACGTATAACACTGATCGGTCAGAACGGCACGCGTCATACACGTATAACACTCCCCGTGATCAGAACGGCACGCGTCACACACGTATAACTCTCGTAGTCAGAACGGCACGCTACACACACGTATAACTCTCGCGGTCAGAACGGCACGCGTCACACACGTATAACACTGATCGGTCAGAACGGCACGCGTCATACACGTATAACACTCCCCGTGATCAGAACGGCACGCGTCACACACGTATAACTCTCGTAGTCAGAACGGCACGCTACACACACGTATAACACTGATCGGTCAGAACGGCACGCGTCATACACGTATAAACACTCCCCGTGGTCAAAACGGCACGCGTCATACACGTATAACACTCCCCGTGATCAGAACGGCACGCGTCACACACGTATAACTCTCGTAGTCAGAACGGCACGCTACACACGTATAACTCTCGTAGTCAGAACGGCCCGCGTCACACACGTATAACTCTCGTAGTCAGAACGGCACGCGTCACACACGTATAACACTCCCCGTGATCAGAACGGCACGCGTCATACACGTATAACACTCCCCGTGATCAGAACGGCACGCGTCACACACGTATAACACTCCCCGTGATCAGAACGGCACGCTACACACACGTATAACTCTCGTAGTCAGAACGGCACGCTCACACACGTATAACTCTCGTAGTCAGAACGGCACGCTACACACACGTATAACTCTCGTGTCAGAACGGCACGCTACACACACGTATAACTCTCGTGGTCAGAACGGCACGCTACACACACGTATAACTCTCGTAGTCAGAACGGCACGCGTCACACACGTATAACTCTCGTAGTCAGAACGGCACGCGTCACACAGGTATAACTCTCGTAGTCAGAACGGCACGCGTCACACAGGTATAACTCTCGTAGTCAGAACGGCACGCGTCACACACGGTATAACTCTCGTAGTCAGAACGGCACGCGTCACACACGTATAACTCTCGTAGTCAGAACGGCACGCTACACACACGTATAACTCTCGTAGTCAGAACGGCACGCTACACACACGTATAACTCTCGTAGTCAGAACGGCACGCTACACACACGTATAACTCTCGTAGTCAGAACGGCACGCTACACACACGTATAACTCTCGTAGTCAGAACGGCACGCTCACACACGTATAACTCTCGTAGTCAGAACGGCACGCGTCACACACGTATAACTCTCGTAGTCAGAACGGCACGCGTCACACACGTATAACTCTCGTAGTCAGAACGGCACGCTACACACACGTATAACTCTCGTAGTCAGAACGGCACGCTACACACACGTATAACACTCGTAGTCAGAACGGCACGCTACACACACGTATAACTCTCGTAGTCAGAACGGCACGCTACACACACGTATAACTCTCGTAGTCAGAACGGCACGCTCACACACGTATAACTCTCGTAGTCAGAACGGCACGCTACACACACGTATAACTCTCGTAGTCAGAACGGCACGCTACACACACGTATAACTCTCGTAGTCAGAACGGCACGCTACACACACGTATAACTCTCGTAGTCAGAACGGCACGCTACACACACGTATAACTCTCGTAGTCAGAACGGCACGCTACACACACGTATAAACTCTCGTAGTCAGAACGGCACGCGTCACACACGTATAACTCTCGTAGTCAGAACGGCACGCTACATACACGTATAACTCTCGTAGTCAGAACGGCACGCGTCACACACGTATAACTCTCGTAGTCAGAACGGCACGCTACACACACGTATAACTCTCGTAGTCAGAACGGCACGCTACACACACGTATAACTCTCGTAGTCAGAACGGCACGCGTCATACACGTATAACTCTCGTGGTCAGAACGGCACGCGTCACACACGTATAACTCTCGTAGTCAGAACAGCACGCTCACACACGTATAACTCTCGTGGTCAGAACGGCACGCGTCATACACGTATAACTCTCGCAGTCAGAACGGCACGCGTCATACACGTATAACTCTCGTAGTCAGAACGGCACGCTACACACACGTATAACTCTCGTAGTCAGAACGGCACGCGTCATACACGTATAACTCTCGTGGTCAGAACGGCACGCTACACACACGTATAACTCTCGTGGTCAGAACGGCACGCTACACACACGTATAACTCTCGTAGTCAGAACGGCACGCGTCACACACGTATAACTCTCGTAGTCAGAACGGCACGCTACACACGACGTATAACTCTCGTAGTCAGAACGGCACGCTACACACACGTATAACTCTCGTAGTCAGAACGGCACGCTACACACACGTATAACTCTCGTAGTCAGAACGGCACGCTACACACACGTATAACTCTCCTAGTCAGAACGGCACGCTACACACACGTATAACTCTCGTGGTCAGAACGGCACGCGTCACACACGTATAACTCTCGTAGTCAGAACGGCACGCGTCATACACGTATAACTCTCGTAGTCAGAACGGCACGCGTCACACACGTATAACTCTCGTAGTCAGAACGGCACGCTACACACACGTATAACTCTCGTAGTCAGAACGGCACTCTACACACACGTATAACTCTCGTAGTCAGAACGGCACGCTACATACACGTATAACTCTAGTAGTCAGAACGGCACGCTTCACACACGTATAACTCTCGTAGTCAGAACGGCACGCTACACACACGTATAACTCTCGTAGTCAGAACGGCACGCTACACACACGTATAACTCTCGTAGTCAGAACGGCACGCGTCATACACGTATAACTCTCGTAGTCAGAACGGCACGCGTCACACACGTATAACTCTCGTAGTCAGAACGGCACGCGTCACACACGTATAACTCTCGTAGTCAGAACGGCACGCTACACACACGTATAACTCTCGTAGTCAGAACGGCACGCGTCACACACGTGTAACTCTCGTAGTCAGAACGGCACGCTACACACACGTATAACTCTCGTGGTCAGAACGGCACGCTACACACGCGTATAACTCTCGTAGTCAGAACGGCACGCGTCATACCCGTATAACTCTCGTAGTCATAACGGCACGCGTCACACACGTATAACTCTCGTAGTCAGAACGGCACGCTACACACACGTATAACTCTCGTGGTCAGAACGGCACGCTACACACACGTATAACTCTCGTAGTCAGAACGGCACGCTACACACACGTATAACTCTCGTAGTCAGAACGGCACGCTACACACACGTATAACTCTCGTAGTCAGAACGGCACGCTCACACACGTATAACTCTCGTAGTCAGAACGGCACGCTACACACACGTATAACTCTCGTAGTCAGAACGGCACGCTACACACACGTATAACTCTCGTAGTCAGAAACGGCACGCTACACACACGTATAACTCTCGTAGTCAGAACGGCACGCGTCGACACACGTATAACTCTCGTAGTCAGAACGGCACGCTACACACACGTATAACTCTCGTAGTCAGAATGGCACGCTACACACACTGTATAACTCTCGTAGTCAGAACGGCACGCTACACACACGTATAACTCTCGTAGTCAGAACGGCACGCTACACACACGTATAACTCTCGTAGTCAGAACGGCACGCTACACACACGTATAACTCTCGTAGTCAGAACGGCACGCTACACACACGTATAACTCTCGTAGTCAGAACGGCACGCTACACACACGTATAACTCTCGTAGTCAGAACGGCACGCTACACACACGTATAACTCTCGTAGTCAGAACGGCACGCTACACACACGTATAACTCTCGTAGTCAGAACGGCACGCTACACACACGTATAACTCTCGTAGTCAGAACGGCACGCTACACACACGTATAACTCTCGTAGTCAGAACGGCACGCTACACACACGTATAACTCTCGTAGTCAGAACGGCACGCTACACACACGTATAACTCTCGTAGTCAGAACGGCACGCGTCATACACGTATAACTCTCGTAGTCAGAACGGCACGCTACACACACGTATAACTCTCGTGGTCAGACCGGCACGCTACACACACGTATAACTGTAGTCAGAACGGCACGCTACACACACGTATAACTCTCGTAGTCAGAACGGCACGCTACACACACGTATAACTCTCGTAGTCAGAACGGCACGCTACACACACGTATAACTCTCGTAGTCAGAACGGCCCGCTACACACACGTATAACTCTCGTAGTCAGAACGGCACGCTACACACACGTATAACTCTCGTAGTCAGAACGGCCCGCTACACACACGTATAACTCTCGTAGTCAGAACGGCACGCGTCATACACGTATAACTCTCGTAGTCAGAACGGCACGCTACACACACGTATAACTCTCGTAGTCAGAACGGCACGCTACACACACGTATAACTCTCGTAGTCAGAACGGCACGCTACACACACGTATAACTCTCGTGGTCAGAACGGCACGCGTCACACACGTATAACTCTCGTGGTCAGAACGGCACGCGTCATACACGTATAACTCTCGTGGTCAGAACGGCACGCGTCACACACGTATAACTCTCGTAGTCAGAACGGCACGCTACACACACGTATAACTCTCGTAGTCAGAACGGCACTCTACACACACGTATAACTCTCGTAGTCAGAACGGCACGCTACATACACGTATAACTCTCGTAGTCAGAACGGCACGCTTCACACACGTATAACTCTCGTAGTCAGAACGGCACGCTACACACACGTATAACTCTCGTAGTCAGAACGGCACGCTACACACACGTATAACTCTCGTGGTCAGAACGGCACGCTACACACACGTATAACTCTCGTAGTCAGAACGGCACGCGTCATACACGTATAACTCTCGTAGTCAGAACGGCACGCGTCACACAGGTATAACTCTCGTAGTCAGAACGGCACGCGTCACACAGGTATAACTCTCGTAGTCAGAACGGCACGCGTCACACAGGTATAACTCTCGTAGTCAGAACGGCACGCGTCACACACGTATAACTCTCGTAGTCAGAACGGCACGCGTCACACAGGTATAACTCTCGTAGTCAGAACGGCACGCTACACACACGTATAACTCTCGTAGTCAGAACGGCACGCTACACACACGTATAACTCTCGTAGTCAGAACGGCACGCTACACACACGTATAACTCTCGTAGTCAGAACGGCACGCTACACACACGTATAACTCTCGTAGTCAGAACGGCACGCGTCACACACGTATAACTCTCGTATTCAGAACGGCACGCGTCACACACGTATAACTCTCGTAGTCAGAACGGCACGCTACACACACGTATAACTCTCGTAGTCAGAACGGCACGCTACACACACGTATAACACTCGTAGTCAGAACGGCACGCTACACACACGTATAACTCTCGTAGTCAGAACGGCACGCTACACACACGTATAACTCTCGTAGTCAGAACGGCACGCTCACACACGTATAACTCTCGTAGTCAGAACGGCACGCTACACACACGTATAACTCTCGTAGTCAGAACGGCACGCTACACACACGTATAACTCTCGTAGTCAGAACGGCACGCTACACACACGTATAACTCTCGTAGTCAGAACGGCACGCTACATACACGTATAACTCTCGTAGTCAGAACGGCACGCTACACACACGTATAACTCTCGTAGTCAGAACGGCACGCGTCACACACGTATAACTCTCGTAGTCAGAACGGCACGCTACATACACGTATAACTCTCGTAGTCAGAACGGCACGCGTCACACACGTATAACTCTCGTAGTCAGAACGGCACGCTACACACACGTATAACTCTCGTGGTCAGAACGGCACGCTACACACACGTATAACTCTCGTAGTCAGAACGGCACGCGTCATACACGTATAACTCTCGTGGTCAGAACGGCACGCGTCACACACGTATAACTCTCGTAGTCAGAACGGCACGCTCACACACGTATAACTCTCGTGGTCAGAACGGCACGCGTCATACACGTATAACTCTCGTAGTCAGAACGGCACGCGTCATACACGTATAACTCTCGTAGTCAGAACGGCACGCTACACACACGTATAACTCTCGTAGTCAGAACGGCACGCGTCATACACGTATAACTCTCGTGGTCAGAACGGCACGCTACACACACGTATAACTCTCGTGGTCAGAACGGCACGCTACACACACGTATAACTCTCGTAGTCAGAACGGCACGCGTCACACACGTATAACTCTCGTAGTCAGAACGGCACGCGTCACACACGTATAACTCTCGTAGTCAGAACGGCACGCTACACACACGTATAACTCTCGTAGTCAGAACGGCACGCGTCATACACGTATAACTCTCGTAGTCAGAACGGCACGCTACACACACGTATAACTCTCGTAGTCAGAACGGCACGCGTCATACACGTATAACTCTCGTAGTCAGAACGGCACGCTACACACACGTATAACTCTCGTGGTCAGAACGGCACGCTACACACACGTATAACTCTCGTGGTCAGATCGGCACGCTACACACACGTATAACTCTCGTGGTCAGAACGGCACGCTACACACACGTTTAACTCTCGTAGTCAGAACGGCACGCGTCATACACGTATAACTCTCGTAGTCAGAACGGCACGCGTCACACACGTATAACTCTCGTAGTCAGAACGGCACGCTACACACACGTATAACTCTCGTGGTCAGAACGGCACGCTACACACACGTATAACTCTCGTAGTCAGAACGGCACGCTACACACACGTATAACTCTCGTAGTCAGAACGGCACGCTACACACACGTATAACTCTCGTAGTCAGAACGGCACGCTCACAAACGTATAACTCTCGTAGTCAGAACGGCACGCTACACACACGTATAACTCTCGTAGTCAGAACGGCACGCTACACACACGTATAACTCTCGTAGTCAGAACGGCACGCTACACACACGTATAACTCTCGTAGTCAGAACGGCACGCGTCACACACGTATAACTCTCGTAGTCAGAACGGCACGCTACACACACGTATAACTCTCGTAGTCAGAATGGCACGCTACACACATGTATAACTCTCGTAGTCAGAACGGCACGCTACACACACGTATAACTCTCGTAGTCAGAACGGCACGCTACACACACGTATAACTCTCGTAGTCAGAACGGCACGCTACACACACGTATAACTCTCGTAGTCAGAACGGCACGCTACACACACGTATAACTCTCGTAGTCAGAACGGCACGCTACACACACGTATAACTCTCGTAGTCAGAACGGCACGCTACACACACGTATAACTCTCGTAGTCAGAACGGCACGCTACACACACGTATAACTCTCGTAGTCAGAACGGCACGCTACACACACGTATAACTCTCGTAGTCAGAACGGCACGCTACACACACGTATAACTCTCGTAGTCAGAACGGCACGCTACACACACGTATAACTCTCGTAGACAGAACGGCACGCGTCATACACGTATAACTCTCGTAGTCAGAACGGCACGCTACACACACGTATAACTCTCGTGGTCAGACCGGCACGCTACACACACGTATAACTCTCGTGGTCAGAACGGCACGCTACACACACGTATAACTCTCGTAGTCAGAACGGCACGCTACACACACGTATAACTCTCGTAGTCAGAACGGCACGCTACACACACGTATAACTCTCGTAGTCAGAACGGCACGCTACACACACGTATAACTCTCGTAGTCAGAACGGCCCGCTACACACACGTATAACTCTCGTAGTCAGAACGGCACGCTACACACACGTATAACTCTCGTAGTCAGAACGGCCCGCTACACACACGTATAACTCTCGTAGTCAGAACGGCACGCGTCATACACGTATAACTCTCGTAGTCAGAACGGCACGCTACACACACGTATAACTCTCGTAGTCAGAACGGCACGCTACACACACGTATAACTCTCGTAGTCAGAACGGCACGCTACACACACGTATAACTCTCGTAGTCAGAACGGCACGCTACACACACGTATAACTCTCGTAGTCAGAACGGCACGCTACACACACGTATAACTCTCGTGGTCAGAACGGCACGCGTCACACACGTATAACTCTCGTAGTCAGAACGGCACGCGTCATACACGTATAACTCTCGTGGTCAGAACGGCACGCGTCACACACGTATAACTCTCGTAGTCAGAACGGCACGCTACACACACGTATAACTCTCGTAGTCAGAACGGCACTCTACACACACGTATAACTCTCGTAGTCAGAACGGCACGCTACATACACGTATAACTCTCGTAGTCAGAACGGCACGCTTCACACACGTATAACTCTCGTAGTCAGAACGGCACGCTACACACACGTATAACTCTCGTAGTCAGAACGGCACGCTACACACACGTATAACTCTCGTAGTCAGAACGGCACGCGTCATACACGTATAACTCTCGTAGTCAGAACGGCACGCGTCACACACGTATAACTCTCGTAGTCAGAACGGCACGCGTCACACACGTATAACTCTCGTAGTCAGAACGGCACGCTACACACACGTATAACTCTCGTAGTCAGAACGGCACGCGTCACACACGTATAACTCTCGTAGTCAGAACGGCACGCTACACACACGTATAACTCTCGTGGTCAGAACGGCACGCTACACACGCGTATAACTCTCGTAGTCAGAACGGCACGCGTCATACACGTATAACTCTCGTAGTCAGAACGGCACGCGTCACACACGTATAACTCTCGTAGTCAGAACGGCACGCTACACACACGTATAACTCTCGTGGTCAGAACGGCACGCTACACACACGTATAACTCTCGTAGTCAGAACGGCACGCTACACACACGTATAACTCTCGTAGTCAGAACGGCACGCTACACACACGTATAACTCTCGTAGTCAGAACGGCACGCTCACACACGTATAACTCTCGTAGTCAGAACGGCACGCTACACACACGTATAACTCTCGTAGTCAGAACGGCACGCTACACACACGTATAACTCTCGTAGTCAGAACGGCACGCTACACACACGTATAACTCTCGTAGTCAGAACGGCACGCGTCACACACGTATAACTCTCGTAGTCAGATCGGCACGCTACACACACGTATAACTCTCGTAGTAAGAATGGCACGCTACACACATGTATAACTCTCGTAGTCAGAACGGCACGCTACACACACGTATAACTCTCGTAGTCAGAACGGCACGCTACACACACGTATAACTCTCGTAGTCAGAACGGCACGCTACACACACGTATAACTCTCGTAGTCAGAACGGCACGCTACACACACGTATAACTCTCGTAGTCAGAACGGCACGCTACACACACGTATAACTCTCGTAGTCAGAACGGCACGCTACACACACGTATATCTCTCGTAGTCAGAACGGCACGCTACACACACGTATAACTCTCGTAGTCAGAACGGCACGCTACACACACGTATAACTCTCGTAGTCAGAACGGCACGCTACACACACGTATAACTCTCGTAGTCAGAACGGCACGCTACACACACGTATAACTCTCGTAGTCAGAACGGCACGCGTCATACACGTATAACTCTCGTAGTCAGAACGGCACGCTACACACACGTATAACTCTCGTGGTCAGACCGGCACGCTACACACACGTATAACTCTCGTGGTCAGAACGGCACGCTACACACACGTATAACTCTCGTAGTCAGAACGGCACGCTACACACACGTATAACTCTCGTAGTCAGAACGGCACGCTACACACACGTATAACTCTCGTAGTCAGAACGGCACGCTACACACACGTATAACTCTCGTAGTCAGAACGGCCCGCTACACACACGTATAACTCTCGTAGTCAGAACGGCACGCTACACACACGTATAACTCTCGTAGTCAGAACGGCCCGCTACACACACGTATAACTCTCGTAGTCAGAACGGCACGCGTCATACACGTATAACTCTCGTAGTCAGAACGGCACGCTACACACACGTATAACTCTCGTAGTCAGAACGGCACGCTACACACACGTATAACTCTCGTAGTCAGAACGGCACGCTACACACACGTATAACTCTCGTAGTCAGAACGGCACGCTACACACACGTATAACTCTCGTAGTCAGAACGGCACGCTACACACACGTATAACTCTCGTAGTCAGAACGGCACGCTACACACACGTATAACTCTCGTGGTCAGAACGGCACGCGTCACACACGTATAACTCTCGTAGTCAGAACGGCACGCGTCATACACGTATAACTCTCGTGGTCAGAACGGCACGCGTCACACACGTATAACTCTCGTAGTCAGAACGGCACGCTACACACACGTATAACTCTGGTAGTCAGAACGGCACTCTACACACACGTATAACTCTCGTAGTCAGAACGGCACGCTACATACACGTATAACTCTCGTAGTCAGAACGGCACGCTTCACACACGTATAACTCTCGTAGTCAGAACGGCACGCTACACACACGTATAACTCTCGTAGTCAGAACGGCACGCTACACACACGTATAACTCTCGTAGTCAGAACGGCACGCGTCATACACGTATAACTCTCGTAGTCAGAACGGCACGCGTCACACACGTATTACTCTCGTAGTCAGAACGGCACGCACCACACACGTATAACTCTCGTAGTCAGAACGGCACGCTACACACACGTATAACTCTCGTAGTCAGAACGGCACGCGTCACACACGTATAACTCTCGTAGTCAGAACGGCACGCTACACACACGTATAACTCTCGTGGTCAGAACGGCACGCTACACACGCGTATAACTCTCGTAGTCAGAACGGCACGCTACACACACGTATAACTCTCGTGGTCAGAACGGCACGCTACACACACGTATAACTCTCGTAGTCAGAACGGCACGCTACACACACGTATAACTCTCGTAGTCAGAACGGCACGCTACACACACGTATAACTCTCGTAGTCAGAACGGCACGCTACACACACGTATAACTCTCGTGGTCAGAACGGCACGCGTCACACACGTATAACTCTCGTAGTCAGAACGGCACGCTACACACACGTATAATTCTCGTAGTCAGAGCGGCACGCTACACACACGTATAACTCTCGTGGTCAGAACGGCACGCTACACACACGTATAACTCTCGTAGTCAGAACGGCACGCTACACACACGTATAACTCTCGTGGTCAGAACGGCACGCGTCACACACGTATAACTCTCGTAGTCAGAACGGCACGCTACACACACGTATAACTCTCGTAGTCAGAACGGCACGCGTCACACATGTATAACTCTCCCCGTGATCAGAACGGCACGCTACACACACGTATAACTCTCGTGGTCAGAACGGCACGCTACACACACGTATAACTCTCGTGGTCAGAACGACACGCTACACACACGTATAACTCTCGTGGTCAGAACGGCACGCTACACACACGTATAACTCTCGTAGTCAGAACAGCACGCGTCACACACGTATGACTCTCGTAGTCAGAACGGCACGCGTCACACACGTATAACTCTCGTAGTCAGAACGGCACGCGTCATACACGTATAACTCTCGTAGTCAGAACGGCACGCGTCATACACGTATAACTGTCGTAGTCAGAACGGCACGCGTCATACACGTATAACTCTCGTAGTCAGAACGGCACGCTACACACACGTATAACTCTCGTAGTCAGAACGGCACGCTACACACACGTATAACTCTCGTAGTCAGAACGGCACGCTACACACACGTATAACTCTCGTAGTCAGAACGGCACGCTACACACGTATAACTCTCGTAGTCAGAACGGCACGCTACACACACGTATAACTCTCGTAGTCAGAACGGCACGCTACACACACGTATAACTCTCGTAGTCAGAACGGCACGCTACACACACGTATAACTCTCGTAGTCAGAACGGCACGCTACACACACGTATAACTCTCGTAGTCAGAACGGCACGCTACACACACGTATAACTCTCGTAGTCAGAACGGCACGCTACACACACGTATAACTCTCGTAGTCAGAACGGCACGCGTCATACACGTATAACTCTCGTAGTCAGAACGGCACGCTACACACACGTATAACTCTCGTAGTCAGAACGGCACGCTACACACACGTATAACTCTCGTAGTCAGAACGGCACGCTACACACGTATAACTCTCGTAGTCAGAACGGCACGCTACACACACGTATAACTCTCGTAGTCAGAACGGCACGCTACACACACGTATAACTCTCGTAGTCAGAACGGCACGCTACACACACGTATAACTCTCGTAGTCAGAACGGCACGCTACACACACGTATAACTCTCGTAGTCAGAACGGCACGCGTCATACACGTATAACTCTCGTAGTCAGAACGGCACGCGTCACACACGTATAACTCTCGTAGTCAGAACGGCACGCGTCATACACGTATAACTCTCGTAGTCAGAACGGCACGCGTCACACACGTATAACTCTCGTGGTCAGAACGGCACGCGTCACACACGTATAACTCACGTGGTCAGAACGGCGCGCGTCACACACGTATAACTCTCGTAGTCAGAACGGCACGCTACACACACGTATAACTCTCGTAGTCAGAACGGCACGCGTCATACACGTATAACTCTCGTAGTCAGAACGGCACGCTACACACACGTATAACTCTCGTAGTCAGAACGGCACGCGTCACACACGTATAACTCTCGTAGTCAGAACGGCACGCTACACACGTATAACTCTCGTAGTCAGAACGGCACGCGTCATACACGTATAACTCTCGTAGTCAGAACGGCACGCGTCATACACGTATAACTCTCGTAGTCAGAACGGCACGCTACACACACGTATAACTCTCGTAGTCAGAACGGCACGCGTCATACACGTATAACTCTCGTAGTCAGAACGGCACGCTACACACACGTATAACTCTCGTAGTCAGAACGGCACGCTACACACACGTATAACTCTCGTAGTCAGAACGGCACGCGTCACACATGTATAACTCTCCCCGTGATCAGAACGGCACGCTACACACACGTATAACTCTCGTAGTCAGAACGGCACGCTACACACACGTATAACTCTCGTGGTCAGAACGACACGCTACACACACGTATAACTCTCGTGGTCAGAACGGCACGCTACACACACGTATAACTCTCGTAGTCAGAACGGCACGCTACACACACGTATAACTCTCGTAGTCAGAACGGCACGCTACACACACGTATAACTCTCGTAGTCAGAACGGCACGCTACACACACGTATAACTCTCGTAGTCAGAACGGCACGCTACACACACGTATAACTCTCGTAGTCAGAACGGCACGCTACACACACGTATAACTCTCGTAGTCAGAACGGCACGCTACACACACGTATAACTCTCGTAGTCAGAACGGCACGCTACACACACGTATAACTCTCGTAGTCAGAACGGCACGCTACACACACGTATAACTCTCGTAGTCAGAACGGCACGCTACACACACGTATAACTCTCGTAGTCAGAACGGCACGCTACACACACTTATAACTCTCGTAGTCAGAACGGCACGCGTCACACACGTATAACTCTCGTAGTCAGAACGGCACGCGTCACACACGTATAACTCTCGTAGTCAGAACGGCACGCTACACACACGTATAACTCTCGTAGTCAGAACGGCACGCGTCATACACGTATAACTCTCGTAGTCAGAACGGCACGCTACACACACGTATAACTCTCGTAGTCAGAACGGCACGCTACACACACGTATAACTCTCGTAGTCAGAACGGCCCGCTACACACACGTATAACTCTCGTAGTCAGAACGGCACGCTACACACACGTATAACTCTCGTAGTCAGAACGGCCCGCTACACACACGTATAACTCTCGTAGTCAGAACGGCACGCGTCATACACGTATAACTCTCGTAGTCAGAACGGCACGCTACACACACGTATAACTCTCGTAGTCAGAACGGCACGCTACACACACGTATAACTCTCGTAGTCAGAACGGCACGCTACACACACGTATAACTCTCGTAGTCAGAACGGCACGCTACACACACGTATAACTCTCGTAGTCAGAACGGCACGCTACACACACGTATAACTCTCGTAGTCAGAACGGCACGCGTCACACACGTATAACTCTCGTGGTCAGAACGGCACGCGTCATACACGTATAACTCTCGTGGTCAGAACGGCACGCGTCACACACGTATAACTCTCGTAGTCAGAACGGCACGCTACACACACGTATAACTCTCGTAGTCAGAACGGCACTCTACACACACGTATAACTCTCGTAGTCAGAACGGCACGCTACATACACGTATAACTCTCGTAGTCAGAACGGCACGCTTCACACACGTATAACTCTCGTAGTCAGAACGGCACGCTACACACACGTATAACTCTCGTAGTCAGAACGGCACGCTACACACACGTATAACTCTCGTAGTCAGAACGGCACGCGTCATACACGTATAACTCTCGTAGTCAGAACGGCACGCGTCACACACGTATAACTCTCGTAGTCAGAACGGCACGCGTCACACACGTATAACTCTCGTAGTCAGAACGGCACGCTACACACACGTATAACTCTCGTAGTCAGAACGGCACGCGTCACACACGTATAACTCTCGTAGTCAGAACGGCACGCTACACACGCGTATAACTCTCGTGGTCAGAACGGCACGCTACACACGCGTATAACTCTCGTAGTCAGAACGGCACGCTACACACACGTATAACTCTCGTGGTCAGAACGGCACGCTACACACACGTATAACTCTCGTAGTCAGAACGGCACGCTACACACACGTATAACTCTCGTAGTCAGAACGGCACGCTACACACACGTATAACTCTCGTAGTCAGAACGGCACGCTACACACACGTATAACTCTCGTGGTCAGAACGGCACGCGTCACACACGTATAACTCTCGTAGTCAGAACGGCACGCTACACACACGTATAATTCTCGTAGTCAGAACGGCACGCTACACACACGTATAACTCTCGTGGTCAGAACGGCACGCTACACACACGTATAACTCTCGTAGTCAGAACGGCACGCTACACACACGTATAACTCTCGTGGTCAGAACGGCACGCGTCACACACGTATAACTCTCGTAGTCAGAACGGCACGCTACACACACGTATAACTCTCGTAGTCAGAACGGCACGCGTCACACATGTATAACTCTCCCCGTGATCAGAACGGCACGCTACACACACGTATAACTCTCGTAGTCAGAACGGCACGCGTCACACATGTATAACTCTCCCCGTGATCAGAACGGCACGCTACACACACGTATAACTCTCGTGGTCAGAACGGCACGCTACACACACGTATAACTCTCGTGGTCAGAACGACACGCTACACACACGTATAACTCTCGTGGTCAGAACGGCACGCGTCATACACGTATAACTCTCGTAGTCAGAACGGCACGCGTCATACACGTATGACTCTCGTGGTCAGAACGGCACGCTACACACGCGTATAACTCTCGTAGTCAGAACGGCACGCTACACACACGTATAACTCTCGTGGTCAGAACGGCACGCTACACACACGTATAACTCTCGTAGTCAGAACGGCACGCTACACACACGTATAACTCTCGTAGTCAGAACGGCACGCTACACACACGTATAACACTCGTGGTCAGAACGGCACGCGTCACACACGTATAACTCTCGTAGTCAGAACGGCACGCGTCACACACGTATAACTCTCGTAGTCAGAACGGCACGCTACATACACGTATAACACTCCCCGCGGTCAGAACGGCACGCGTCACACACGTATAACTCTCGTTGTCAGAACGGCACGCGTCACACACGTATAACTCTCGTAGTCAGAACGGCACGCTACACACACGTATAACTCTCGTAGTCAGAACGGCACGCGTCACACACGTATAACTCTCGTAGTCAGAACGGCACGCTACACACACGTATAACTCTCGTAGTCAGAACGGCACGCTACACACACGTATAACACTCGTGGTCAGAACGGCACGCGTCACAAACGTATAACTCTCGTAGTCAGAACGGCACGCGTCACACACGTATAACTCTCGTAGTCAGAACGGCACGCTACATACACGTATAACACTCCCCGCGGTCAGAACGGCACGCGTCACACACGTATAACTCTCGTTGTCAGAACGGCACGCGTCACACACGTATAACTCTCGTAGTCAGAACGGCACGCTACACACACGTATAACTCTCGTAGTCAGAACGGCACGCGTCACACACGTATAACTCTCGTAGTCAGAACGGCACGCTACACACACGTATAACTCTCGTAGTCAGAACGGCACGCTACACACACGTATAACACTCGTGGTCAGAACGGCACGCGTCACACACGTATAACTCTCGTAGTCAGAACGGCACGCTACATACACGTATAACACTCCCCGCGGTCAGAACGGCACGCGTCACACACGTATAACTCTCGTAGTCAGAACGGCACGCGTCACACACGTATAACTCTCGTAGTCAGAACGGCACGCTACACACACGTATAACTCTCGTAGTCAGAACGGCACGCTACACACACGTATAACTCTCGTAGTCAGAACGGCACGCTACACACGTATAACTCTCGTAGTCAGAACGGCACGCTACACACACGTATAACTCTCGTAGTCAGAACGGCACGCTACACACACGTATAACTCTCGTAGTCAGAACGGCACGCTACACACACGTATAACTCTCGTAGTCAGAACGGCACGCTACACACGTATAACTCTCGTAGTCAGAACGGCACGCGTCATACACGTATAACTCTCGTAGTCAGAACGGCACGCGTCACACACGTATAACTCTCGTAGTCAGAACGGCACGCTACACACACGTATAACTCTCGTGGTCAGAACGGCACGCTACACACACGTATAACTCTCGTAGTCAGAACGGCACGCTACACACACGTATAACTCTCGTAGTCAGAACGGCACGCTACACACACGTATAACTCCCGTGGTCAGAACGGCACGCTACACACACGTATAACTCTCGTGGTCAGAACGGCACGCTACACACACGTATAACTCTCGTAGTCAGAACGGCACGCGTCATACACGTATAACTCTCGTAGTCAGAACGGCACGCGTCACACAGGTATAACTCTCGTAGTCAGAACGGCACGCGTCACACAGGTATAACTCTCGTAGTCAGAACGGCACGCGTCACACACGTATAACTCTCGTAGTCAGAACGGCACGCGTCACACAGGTATAACTCTCGTATTCAGAACGGCACGCTACACACACGTATAACTCTCGTAGTCAGAACGGCACGCTACACACACGTATAACTCTCGTAGTCAGAACGGCACGCTACACACACGTATAACTCTCGTAGTCAGAACGGCACGCGTCACACACGTATAACTCTCGTAGTCAGAACGGCACGCTACACACACGTATAACTCTCGTGGTCAGAACGACACGCTACACACACGTATAACTCTCGTGGTCAGAACGGCACGCTACACACACGCATAACTCTCGTAGTCAGAACGGCACGCGTCACACACGTATGACTCTCGTAGTCAGAACGGCACGCGTCACACACGTATAACTCTCGTAGTCAGAACGGCACGCGTCATACACGTATAACTCTCGTAGTCAGAACGGCACGCGTCATACACGTATAACTCTCGTAGTCAGAACGGCACGCGTCATACACGTATAACTCTCGTAGTCAGAACGGCACGCTACACACACGTATAACTCTCGTAGTCAGAACGGCACGCTACACACACGTATAACTCTCGTAGTCAGAACGGCACGCTACACACACGTATAACTCTCGTAGTCAGAACGGCACGCTACACACACTTATAACTCTCGTAGTCAGAACGGCACGCGTCACACACGTATAACTCTCGTAGTCAGAACGGCACGCGTCACACACGTATAACTCTCGTAGTCAGAACGGCACGCGTCATACACGTATAACTCTCGTAGTCAGAACGGCACGCGTCATACACGTATAACTCTCGTAGTCAGAACGGCACGCTACACACACGTATAACTCTCGTAGTCAGAACGGCACGCGTCATACACGTATAACTCTCGTAGTCAGAACGGCACGCTACACACACGTATAACTCTCGTAGTCAGAACGGCACGCTACACACACGTATAACTCTCGTAGTCAGAACGGCACGCTACACACGTATAACTCTCGTAGTCAGAACGGCACGCTACACACACGTATAACTCTCGTAGTCAGAACGGCACGCTACACACACGTATAACTCTCGTAGTCAGAACGGCACGCTACACACACGTATAACTCTCGTAGTCAGAACGGCACGCTACACACACGTATAACTCTCGTAGTCAGAACGGCACGCTACACACACGTATAACTCTCGTAGTCAGAACGGCACGCTACACACACGTATAACTCTCGTAGTCAGAACGGCACGCTACACACACGTATAACTCTCGTAGTCAGAACGGCACGCTACACACACGTATAACTCTCGTGGTCAGAACGGCACGCGTCACACACGTATAACTCTCGTAGTCAGAACGGCACGCTACACACACGTATAACTCTCGTAGTCAGAACGGCACGCGTCACAAATGTATAACTCTCCCCGTGATCAGAACGGCACGCTACACACACGTATAACTCTCGTAGTCAGAACGGCACGCTACACACACGTATAACTCTCGTGGTCAGAACGACACGCTACACACACGTATAACTCTCGTGGTCAGAACGGCACGCTACACACACGTATAACTCTCGTAGTCAGAACGGCACGCGTCACACACGTATGACTCTCGTAGTCAGAACGGCACGCGTCACACACGTATCACTCTCGTAGTCAGAACGGCACGCGTCATACACGTATAACTCTCGTAGTCAGAACGGCACGCGTCATACACGTATAACTGTCGTAGTCAGAACGGCACGCGTCATACACGTATAACTCTCGTAGTCAGAACGGCACGCTACACACACGTATAACTCTCGTAGTCAGAACGGCACGCTACACACACGTATAACTCTCGTAGTCAGAACGGCACGCTACACACACGTATAACTCTCGTAGTCAGAACGGCACGCTACACACGTATAACTCTCGTAGTCAGAACGGCACGCTACACACACGTATAACTCTCGTAGTCAGAACGGCACGCTACACACACGTATAACTCTCGTAGTCAGAACGGCACGCTACACACACGTATAACTCTCGTAGTCAGAACGGCACGCTACACACACGTATAACTCTCGTAGTCAGAACGGCACGCTACACACACGTATAACTCTCGTAGTCAGAACGGCACGCTACACACACGTATAACTCTCGTAGTCAGAACGGCACGCGTCATACACGTATAACTCTCGTAGTCAGAACGGCACGCTACACACACGTATAACTCTCGTAGTCAGAACGGCACGCTACACACACGTATAACTCTCGTAGTCAGAACGGCACTCTACACACACGTATAACTCTCGTAGTCAGAACGGCACGCTACATACACGTATAACTCTCGTAGTCAGAACGGCACGCTTCACACACGTATAACTCTCGTAGTCAGAACGGCACGCTACACACACGTATAACTCTCGTAGTCAGAACGGCACGCTACACACACGTATAACTCTCGTAGTCAGAACGGCACGCGTCATACACGTATAACTCTCGTAGTCAGAACGGCACGCGTCACACACGTATAACTCTCGTAGTCAGAACGGCACGCGTCACACACGTATAACTCTCGTAGTCAGAACGGCACGCTACACACACGTATAACTCTCGTAGTCAGAACGGCACGCGTCACACGCGTATAACTCTCGTAGTCAGAACGGCACGCTACACACGCGTATAACTCTCGTGGTCAGAACGGCACGCTACACACGCGTATAACTCTCGTAGTCAGAACGGCACGCTACACACACGTATAACTCTCGTGGTCAGAACGGCACGCTACACACACGTATAACTCTCGTAGTCAGAACGGCACGCTACACACACGTATAACTCTCGTAGTCAGAACGGCACGCTACACACACGTATAACTCTCGTAGTCAGAACGGCACGCTACACACACGTATAACTCTCGTGGTCAGAACGGCACGCGTCACACACGTATAACTCTCGTAGTCAGAACGGCACGCTACACACACGTATAATTCTCGTAGTCAGAACGGCACGCTACACACACGTATAACTCTCGTGGTCAGAACGGCACGCTACACACACGTATAACTCTCGTAGTCAGAACGGCACGCTACACACACGTATAACTCTCGTGGTCAGAACGGCACGCGTCACACACGTATAACTCTCGTAGTCAGAACGGCACGCTACACACACGTATAACTCTCGTAGTCAGAACGGCACGCGTCACACATGTATAACTCTCCCCGTGATCAGAACGGCACGCTACACACACGTATAACTCTCGTAGTCAGAACGGCACGCGTCACACATGTATAACTCTCCCCGTGATCAGAACGGCACGCTACACACACGTATAACTCTCGTGGTCAGAACGGCACGCTACACACACGTATAACTCTCGTGGTCAGAACGACACGCTACACACACGTATAACTCTCGTGGTCAGAACGGCACGCGTCATACACGTATAACTCTCGTAGTCAGAACGGCACGCGTCATACACGTATGACTCTCGTGGTCAGAACGGCACGCTACACACGCGTATAACTCTCGTAGTCAGAACGGCACGCTACACACACGTATAACTCTCGTGGTCAGAACGGCACGCTACACACACGTATAACTCTCGTAGTCAGAACGGCACGCTACACACACGTATAACTCTCGTAGTCAGAACGGCACGCTACACACACGTATAACACTCGTGGTCAGAACGGCACGCGTCACACACGTATAACTCTCGTAGTCAGAACGGCACGCGTCACACACGTATAACTCTCGTAGTCAGAACGGCACGCTACATACACGTATAACACTCCCCGCGGTCAGAACGGCACGCGTCACACACGTATAACTCTCGTTGTCAGAACGGCACGCGTCACACACGTATAACTCTCGTAGTCAGAACGGCACGCTACACACACGTATAACTCTCGTAGTCAGAACGGCACGCGTCACACACGTATAACTCTCGTAGTCAGAACGGCACGCTACACACACGTATAACTCTCGTAGTCAGAACGGCACGCTACACACACGTATAACACTCGTGGTCAGAACGGCACGCGTCACACACGTATAACTCTCGTAGTCAGAACGGCACGCGTCACACACGTATAACTCTCGTAGTCAGAACGGCACGCTACATACACGTATAACACTCCCCGCGGTCAGAACGGCACGCGTCACACACGTATAACTCTCGTTGTCAGAACGGCACGCGTCACACACGTATAACTCTCGTAGTCAGAACGGCACGCTACACACACGTATAACTCTCGTAGTCAGAACGGCACGCGTCACACACGTATAACTCTCGTAGTCAGAACGGCACGCTACACACACGTATAACTCTCGTAGTCAGAACGGCACGCTACACACACGTATAACACTCGTGGTCAGAACGGCACGCGTCACACACGTATAACTCTCGTAGTCAGAACGGCACGCTACATACACGTATAACACTCCCCGCGGTCAGAACGGCACGCGTCACACACGTATAACTCTCGTAGTCAGAACGGCACGCGTCACACACGTATAACTCTCGTAGTCAGAACGGCACGCTACACACACGTATAACTCTCGTAGTCAGAACGGCACGCTACACACACGTATAACTCTCGTAGTCAGAACGGCACGCTACACACGTATAACTCTCGTAGTCAGAACGGCACGCTACACACACGTATAACTCTCGTAGTCAGAACGGCACGCTACACACACGTATAACTCTCGTAGTCAGAACGGCACGCTACACACACGTATAACTCTCGTAGTCAGAACGGCACGCTACACACGTATAACTCTCGTAGTCAGAACGGCACGCGTCATACACGTATAACTCTCGTAGTCAGAACGGCACGCGTCACACACGTATAACTCTCGTAGTCAGAACGGCACGCTACACACACGTATAACTCTCGTGGTCAGAACGGCACGCTACACACACGTATAACTCTCGTAGTCAGAACGGCACGCTACACACACGTATAACTCTCGTAGTCAGAACGGCACGCTACACACACGTATAACTCCCGTGGTCAGAACGGCACGCTACACACACGTATAACTCTCGTGGTCAGAACGGCACGCTACACACACGTATAACTCTCGTAGTCAGAACGGCACGCGTCATACACGTATAACTCTCGTAGTCAGAACGGCACGCGTCACACAGGTATAACTCTCGTAGTCAGAACGGCACGCGTCACACAGGTATAACTCTCGTAGTCAGAACGGCACGCGTCACACACGTATAACTCTCGTAGTCAGAACGGCACGCGTCACACAGGTATAACTCTCGTATTCAGAACGGCACGCTACACACACGTATAACTCTCGTAGTCAGAACGGCACGCTACACACACGTATAACTCTCGTAGTCAGAACGGCACGCTACACACACGTATAACTCTCGTAGTCAGAACGGCACGCGTCACACACGTATAACTCTCGTAGTCAGAACGGCACGCTACACACACGTATAACTCTCGTGGTCAGAACGACACGCTACACACACGTATAACTCTCGTGGTCAGAACGGCACGCTACACACACGCATAACTCTCGTAGTCAGAACGGCACGCGTCACACACGTATGACTCTCGTAGTCAGAACGGCACGCGTCACACACGTATAACTCTCGTAGTCAGAACGGCACGCGTCATACACGTATAACTCTCGTAGTCAGAACGGCACGCGTCATACACGTATAACTCTCGTAGTCAGAACGGCACGCGTCATACACGTATAACTCTCGTAGTCAGAACGGCACGCTACACACACGTATAACTCTCGTAGTCAGAACGGCACGCTACACACACGTATAACTCTCGTAGTCAGAACGGCACGCTACACACACGTATAACTCTCGTAGTCAGAACGGCACGCTACACACACTTATAACTCTCGTAGTCAGAACGGCACGCGTCACACACGTATAACTCTCGTAGTCAGAACGGCACGCGTCACACACGTATAACTCTCGTAGTCAGAACGGCACGCGTCATACACGTATAACTCTCGTAGTCAGAACGGCACGCGTCATACACGTATAACTCTCGTAGTCAGAACGGCACGCTACACACACGTATAACTCTCGTAGTCAGAACGGCACGCGTCATACACGTATAACTCTCGTAGTCAGAACGGCACGCTACACACACGTATAACTCTCGTAGTCAGAACGGCACGCTACACACACGTATAACTCTCGTAGTCAGAACGGCACGCTACACACGTATAACTCTCGTAGTCAGAACGGCACGCTACACACACGTATAACTCTCGTAGTCAGAACGGCACGCTACACACACGTATAACTCTCGTAGTCAGAACGGCACGCTACACACACGTATAACTCTCGTAGTCAGAACGGCACGCTACACACACGTATAACTCTCGTAGTCAGAACGGCACGCTACACACACGTATAACTCTCGTAGTCAGAACGGCACGCTACACACACGTATAACTCTCGTAGTCAGAACGGCACGCTACACACACGTATAACTCTCGTAGTCAGAACGGCACGCTACACACACGTATAACTCTCGTGGTCAGAACGGCACGCGTCACACACGTATAACTCTCGTAGTCAGAACGGCACGCTACACACACGTATAACTCTCGTAGTCAGAACGGCACGCGTCACAAATGTATAACTCTCCCCGTGATCAGAACGGCACGCTACACACACGTATAACTCTCGTAGTCAGAACGGCACGCTACACACACGTATAACTCTCGTGGTCAGAACGACACGCTACACACACGTATAACTCTCGTGGTCAGAACGGCACGCTACACACACGTATAACTCTCGTAGTCAGAACGGCACGCGTCACACACGTATGACTCTCGTAGTCAGAACGGCACGCGTCACACACGTATCACTCTCGTAGTCAGAACGGCACGCGTCATACACGTATAACTCTCGTAGTCAGAACGGCACGCGTCATACACGTATAACTGTCGTAGTCAGAACGGCACGCGTCTTACACGTATAACTCTCGTAGTCAGAACGGCACGCTACACACACGTATAACTCTCGTAGTCAGAACGGCACGCTACACACACGTATAACTCTCGTAGTCAGAACGGCACGCTACACACACGTATAACTCTCGTAGTCAGAACGGCACGCTACACACGTATAACTCTCGTAGTCAGAACGGCACGCTACACACACGTATAACTCTCGTAGTCAGAACGGCACGCTACACACACGTATAACTCTCGTAGTCAGAACGGCACGCTACACACACGTATAACTCTCGTAGTCAGAACGGCACGCTACACACACGTATAACTCTCGTAGTCAGAACGGCACGCTACACACACGTATAACTCTCGTAGTCAGAACGGCACGCTACACACACGTATAACTCTCGTAGTCAGAACGGCACGCGTCATACACGTATAACTCTCGTAGTCAGAACGGCACGCTACACACACGTATAACTCTCGTAGTCAGAACGGCACGCTACACACACGTATAACTCTCGTAGTCAGAACGGCACGCTACACACGTATAACTCTCGTAGTCAGAACGGCACGCTACACACACGTATAACTCTCGTAGTCAGAACGGCACGCTACACACACGTATAACTCTCGTAGTCAGAACGGCACGCTACACACACGTATAACTCTCGTAGTCAGAACGGCACGCTACACACACGTATAACTCTCGTAGTCAGAACGGCACGCGTCATACACGTATAACTCTCGTAGTCAGAACGGCACGCGTCACACACGTATAACTCTCGTAGTCAGAACGGCACGCGTCATACACGTATAACTCTCGTAGTCAGAACGGCACGCGTCACACACGTATAACTCTCGTGGTCAGAACGGCACGCGTCACACACGTATAACTCACGTGGTCAGAACGGCGCGCGTCACACACGTATAACTCTCGTAGTCAGAACGGCACGCTACACACACGTATAACTCTCGTAGTCAGAACGGCACGCGTCATACACGTATAACTCTCGTAGTCAGAACGGCACGCTACACACACGTATAACTCTCGTAGTCAGAACGGCACGCGTCACACACGTATAACTCTCGTAGTCAGAACGGCACGCTACACACGTATAACTCTCGTAGTCAGAACGGCACGCGTCATACACGTATAACTCTCGTAGTCAGAACGGCACGCGTCATACACGTATAACTCTCGTAGTCAGAACGGCACGCTACACACACGTATAACTCTCGTAGTCAGAACGGCACGCGTCATACACGTATAACTCTCGTAGTCAGAACGGCACGCTACACACACGTATAACTCTCGTAGTCAGAACGGCACGCTACACACACGTATAACTCTCGTAGTCAGAACGGCACGCGTCACACATGTATAACTCTCCCCGTGATCAGAACGGCACGCTACACACACGTATAACTCTCGTAGTCAGAACGGCACGCTACACACACGTATAACTCTCGTGGTCAGAACCACACGCTACACACACGTATAACTCTCGTGGTCAGAACGGCACGCTACACACACGTATAACTCTCGTAGTCAGAACGGCACGCTACACACACGTATAACTCTCGTAGTCAGAACGGCACGCTACACACACGTATAACTCTCGTAGTCAGAACGGCACGCTACACACACGTATAACTCTCGTAGTCAGAACGGCACGCTACACACACGTATAACTCTCGTAGTCAGAACGGCACGCTACACACACGTATAACTCTCGTAGTCAGAACGGCACGCTACACACACGTATAACTCTCGTAGTCAGAACGGCACGCTACACACACGTATAACTCTCGTAGTCAGAACGGCACGCTACACACACGTATAACTCTCGTAGTCAGAACGGCACGCTACACACACGTATAACTCTCGTAGTCAGAACGGCACGCTACACACACTTATAACTCTCGTAGTCAGAACGGCACGCGTCACACACGTATAACTCTCGTAGTCAGAACGGCACGCGTCACACACGTATAACTCTCGTAGTCAGAACGGCACGCTACACACACGTATAACTCTCGTAGTCAGAACGGCACGCGTCATACACGTATAACTCTCGTAGTCAGAACGGCACGCTACACACACGTATAACTCTCGTAGTCAGAACGGCACGCTACACACACGTATAACTCTCGTAGTCAGAACGGCCCGCTACACACACGTATAACTCTCGTAGTCAGAACGGCACGCGACACACACGTATAACTCTCGTAGTCAGAACGGCCCGCTACACACACGTATAACTCTCGTAGTCAGAACGGCACGCGTCATACACGTATAACTCTCGTAGTCAGAACGGCACGCTACACACACGTATAACTCTCGTAGTCAGAACGGCACGCTACACACACGTATAACTCTCGTAGTCAGAACGGCACGCTACACACACGTATAACTCTCGTAGTCAGAACGGCACGCTACACACACGTATAACTCTCGTAGTCAGAACGGCACGCTACACACACGTATAACTCTCGTAGTCAGAACGGCACGCGTCACACACGTATAACTCTCGTGGTCAGAACGGCACGCGTCATACACGTATAACTCTCGTGGTCAGAACGGCACGCGTCACACACGTATAACTCTCGTAGTCAGAACGGCACGCTACACACACGTATAACTCTCGTAGTCAGAACGGCACTCTACACACACGTATAACTCTCGTAGTCAGAACGGCACGCTACATACACGTATAACTCTCGTAGTCAGAACGGCACGCTTCACACACGTATAACTCTCGTAGTCAGAACGGCACGCTACACACACGTATAACTCTCGTAGTCAGAACGGCACGCTACACACACGTATAACTCTCGTAGTCAGAACGGCACGCGTCATACACGTATAACTCTCGTAGTCAGAACGGCACGCGTCACACACGTATAACTCTCGTAGTCAGAACGGCACGCGTCACACACGTATAACTCTCGTAGTCAGAACGGCACGCTACACACACGTATAACTCTCGTAGTCAGAACGGCACGCGTCACACACGTATAACTCTCGTAGTCAGAACGGCACGCTACACACGCGTATAACTCTCGTGGTCAGAACGGCACGCTACACACGCGTATAACTCTCGTAGTCAGAACGGCACGCTACACACACGTATAACTCTCGTGGTCAGAACGGCACGCTACACACACGTATAACTCTCGTAGTCAGAACGGCACGCTACACACACGTATAACTCTCGTAGTCAGAACGGCACGCTACACACACGTATAACTCTCGTAGTCAGAACGGCACGCTACACACACGTATAACTCTCGTGGTCAGAACGGCACGCGTCACACACGTATAACTCTCGTAGTCAGAACGGCACGCTACACACACGTATAATTCTCGTAGTCAGAACGGCACGCTACACACACGTATAACTCTCGTGGTCAGAACGGCACGCTACACACACGTATAACTCTCGTAGTCAGAACGGCACGCTACACACACGTATAACTCTCGTGGTCAGAACGGCACGCGTCACACACGTATAACTCTCGTAGTCAGAACGGCACGCTACACACACGTATAACTCTCGTAGTCAGAACGGCACGCGTCACACATGTATAACTCTCCCCGTGATCAGAACGGCACGCTACACACACGTATAACTCTCGTAGTCAGAACGGCACGCGTCACACATGTATAACTCTCCCCGTGATCAGAACGGCACGCTACACACACGTATAACTCTCGTGGTCAGAACGGCACGCTACACACACGTATAACTCTCGTGGTCAGAACGACACGCTACACACACGTATAACTCTCGTGGTCAGAACGGCACGCGTCATACACGTATAACTCTCGTAGTCAGAACGGCACGCGTCATACACGTATGACTCTCGTGGTCAGAACGGCACGCTACACACGCGTATAACTCTCGTAGTCAGAACGGCACGCTACACACACGTATAACTCTCGTGGTCAGAACGGCACGCTACACACACGTATAACTCTCGTAGTCAGAACGGCACGCTACACACACGTATAACTCTCGTAGTCAGAACGGCACGCTACACACACGTATAACTCTCGTAGTCAGAACGGCACGCTACACACACGTATAACTCTCGTGGTCAGAACGGCACGCGTCACACACGTATAACTCTCGTAGTCAGAACGGCACGCTACACACACGTATAATTCTCGTGGTCAGAACGGCACGCTACACACACGTATAACTCTCGTGGTCAGAACGGCACGCTACACACACGTATAACTCTCGTAGTCAGAACGGCACGCTACACACACGTATAACTCTCGTAGTCAGAACGGCACGCGTCATACACGTATAACTCTCGTAGTCAGAACGGCACGCTACACACACGTATAACTCTCGTAGTCAGAACGGCACGCTACACACACGTATAACTCTCGTAGTCAGAACGGCACGCTACACACACGTATAACTCTCGTGGTCAGAACGGCACGCGTCACACACGTATAACTCTCGTAGTCAGAACGGCACGCTACACACACGTATAACTCTCGTAGTCAGAACGGCACGCGTCACACATGTATAACTCTCCCCGTGATCAGAACGGCACGCTACACACACGTATAACTCTCGTGGTCAGAACGGCACGCTAGACACACGTATAACTCTCGTGGTCAGAACGACACGCTACACACACGTATAACTCTCGTGGTCAGAACGGCACGCTACACACACGTATGACTCTCGTAGTCAGAACGGCACGCGTCACACACGTATGACTCTCGTAGTCAGAACGGCACGCGTCACACACGTATAACTCTCGTAGTCAGAACGGCACGCGTCATACACGTATAACTCTCGTAGTCAGAACGGCACGCGTCATACACGTATAACTCTCGTAGTCAGAACGGAACGCTACACACACGTATAACTCTCGTAGTCAGAACGGCACGCTACACACACGTATAACTCTCGTAGTCAGAACGGCACGCTACACACACGTATAACTCTCGTAGTCAGAACGGCACGCTACACACACTTATAACTCTCGTAGTCAGAACGGCACGCGTCACACACGTATAACTCTCGTAGTCAGAACGGCACGCGTCACACACGTATAACTCTCGTAGTCAGAACGGCACGCGTCATACACGTATAACTCTCGTAGTCAGAACGGCACGCGTCATACACGTATAACTCTCGTAGTCAGAACGGCACGCTACACACACGTATAACTCTCGTAGTCAGAACGGCACGCGTCATACACGTATAACTCTCGTAGTCAGAACGGCACGCTACACACACGTATAACTCTCGTAGTCAGAACGGCACGCTACACACACGTATAACTCTCGTAGTCAGAACGGCACGCTACACACGTATAACTCTCGTAGTCAGAACGGCACGCTACACACACGTATAACTCTCGTAGTCAGAACGGCACGCTACACACACGTATAACTCTCGTAGTCAGAACGGCACGCTACACACACGTATAACTCTCGTAGTCAGAACGGCACGCTACACACACGTATAACTCTCGTAGTCAGAACGGCACGCGTCATACACGTATAACTCTCGTAGTCAGAACGGCACGCGTCACACACGTATAACTCTCGTAGTCAGTACGGCACGCGTCATACACGTATAACTCTCGTAGTCAGAACGGCACGCGTCACACACGTATAACTCTCGTGGTCAGAACGGCACGCGTCACACACGTATAACTCTCGTGGTCAGAACGGCGCGCGTCACACACGTATAACTCTCGTAGTCAGAACGGCACGCTACACACACGTATAACTCTCGTAGTCAGAACGGCACGCGTCATACACGTATAACTCTCGTAGTCAGAACGGCACGCTACACACACGTATAACTCTCGTAGTCAGAACGGCACGCGTCACACACGTCTAACTCTCGTAGTCAGAACGGCACGCTACACACGTATAACTCTCGTAGTCAGAACGGCACGCGTCATACACGTATAACTCTCGTAGTCAGAACGGCACGCGTCATACACGTATAACTCTCGTAGTCAGAACGGCACGCTACACACACGTATAACTCTCGTAGTCAGAACGGCACGCGTCATACACGTATAACTCTCGTAGTCAGAACGGCACGCTACACACACGTATAACTCTCGTAGTCAGAACGGCACGCTACACACACGTATAACTCTCGTAGTCAGAACGGCACGCTACACACGTATAACTCTCGTAGTCAGAACGGCACGCTACACACACGTATAACTCTCGTAGTCAGAACGGCACGCGTCACACACGTATAACTCTCGTAGTCAGAACGGCACGCTACACACACGTATAACTCTCGTGGTCAGAACGGCACGCTACACACACGTATAACTCTCGTAGTCAGAACGGCACGCTACACACACGTATAACTCTCGTAGTCAGAACGGCACGCTACTCACACGTATAACTCTCGTAGTCAGAACGGCACGCTCACACACGTATAACTCTCGTAGTCAGAACGGCACGCTACACACACGTATAACTCTCGTGGTCAGAACGGCACGCGTCACACACGTATAACTCTCGTAGTCAGAACGGCACGCTACACACACGTATAACTCTCGTAGTCAGAACGGCACGCGTCACACATGTATAACTCTCCCCGTGATCAGAACGGCACGCTACACACACGTATAACTCTCGTAGTCAGAACGGCACGCTACACACACGTATAACTCTCGTGGTCAGAACGACACGCTACACACACGTATAACTCTCGTGGTCAGAACGGCACGCTACACACACGTATAACTCTCGTAGTCAGAACGGCACGCTACACACACGTATAACTCTCGTAGTCAGAACGGCACGCTACACACACGTATAACTCTCGTAGTCAGAACGGCACGCTACACACACGTATAACTCTCGTAGTCAGAACGGCACGCTACACACACGTATAACTCTCGTAGTCAGAACGGCACGCTACACACACGTATAACTCTCGTAGTCAGAACGGCACGCTACACACACGTATAACTCTCGTAGTCAGAACGGCACGCTACACACACGTATAACTCTCGTAGTCAGAACGGCACGCTACACACACGTATAACTCTCGTAGTCAGAACGGCACGCTACACACACGTATAACTCTCGTAGTCAGAACGGCACGCTACACACACTTATAACTCTCGTAGTCAGAACGGCACGCGTCACACACGTATAACTCTCGTAGTCAGAACGGCACGCGTCACACACGTATAACTCTCGTAGTCAGAACGGCACGCTACACACACGTATAACTCTCGTAGTCAGAACGGCACGCGTCATACACGTATAACTCTCGTAGTCAGAACGGCACGCTACACACACGTATAACTCTCGTAGTCAGAACGGCACGCTACACACACGTATAACTCTCGTAGTCAGAACGGCCCGCTACACACACGTATAACTCTCGTAGTCAGAACGGCACGCTACACACACGTATAACTCTCGTAGTCAGAACGGCCCGCTACACACACGTATAACTCTCGTAGTCAGAACGGCACGCGTCATACACGTATAACTCTCGTAGTCAGAACGGCACGCTACACACACGTATAACTCTCGTAGTCAGAACGGCACGCTACACACACGTATAACTCTCGTAGTCAGAACGGCACGCTACACACACGTATAACTCTCGTAGTCAGAACGGCACGCTACACACACGTATAACTCTCGTAGTCAGAACGGCACGCTACACACACGTATAACTCTCGTAGTCAGAACGGCACGCGTCACACACGTATAACTCTCGTGGTCAGAACGGCACGCGTCATACACGTATAACTCTCGTGGTCAGAACGGCACGCGTCACACACGTATAACTCTCGTAGTCAGAACGGCACGCTACACACACGTATAACTCTCGTAGTCAGAACGGCACTCTACACACACGTATAACTCTCGTAGTCAGAACGGCACGCTACATACACGTATAACTCTCGTAGTCAGAACGGCACGCTTCACACACGTATAACTCTCGTAGTCAGAACGGCACGCTACACACACGTATAACTCTCGTAGTCAGAACGGCACGCTACACACACGTATAACTCTCGTAGTCAGAACGGCACGCGTCATACACGTATAACTCTCGTAGTCAGAACGGCACGCGTCACACACGTATAACTCTCGTAGTCAGAACGGCACGCGTCACACACGTATAACTCTCGTAGTCAGAACGGCACGCTACACACACGTATAACTCTCGTAGTCAGAACGGCACGCGTCACACACGTATAACTCTCGTAGTCAGAACGGCACGCTACACACGCGTATAACTCTCGTGGTCAGAACGGCACGCTACACACGCGTATAACTCTCGTAGTCAGAACGGCACGCTACACACACGTATAACTCTCGTGGTCAGAACGGCACGCTACACACACGTATAACTCTCGTAGTCAGAACGGCACGCTACACACACGTATAACTCTCGTAGTCAGAACGGCACGCTACACACACGTATAACTCTCGTAGTCAGAACGGCACGCTACACACACGTATAACTCTCGTGGTCAGAACGGCACGCGTCACACACGTATAACTCTCGTAGTCAGAACGGCACGCTACACACACGTATAATTCTCGTAGTCAGAACGGCACGCTACACACACGTATAACTCTCGTGGTCAGAACGGCACGCTACACACACGTATAACTCTCGTAGTCAGAACGGCACGCTACACACACGTATAACTCTCGTGGTCAGAACGGCACGCGTCACACACGTATAACTCTCGTAGTCAGAACGGCACGCTACACACACGTATAACTCTCGTAGTCAGAACGGCACGCGTCACACATGTATAACTCTCCCCGTGATCAGAACGGCACGCTACACACACGTATAACTCTCGTAGTCAGAACGGCACGCGTCACACATGTATAACTCTCCCCGTGATCAGAACGGCACGCTACACACACGTATAACTCTCGTGGTCAGAACGGCACGCTACACACACGTATAACTCTCGTGGTCAGAACGACACGCTACACACACGTATAACTCTCGTGGTCAGAACGGCACGCGTCATACACGTATAACTCTCGTAGTCAGAACGGCACGCGTCATACACGTATGACTCTCGTAGTCAGAACGGCACGCGTCATACACGTATAACTCTCGTAGTCAGAACGGCACGCTACACACACGTATAACTCTCGTAGTCAGAACGGCACGCTACACACACGTATAACTCTCGTAGTCAGAACGGCACGCTACACACACGTATAACTCTCGTAGTCAGAACGGCACGCTACACACACTTATAACTCTCGTAGTCAGAACGGCACGCGTCACACACGTATAACTCTCGTAGTCAGAACGGCACGCGTCATACACGTATAACTCTCGTAGTCAGAACGGCACGCGTCATACACGTATAACTCTCGTAGTCAGAACGGCACGCTACACACACGTATAACTCTCGTAGTCAGAACGGCACGCGTCATACACGTATAACTCTCGTAGTCAGAACGGCACGCTACACACACGTATAACTCTCGTAGTCAGAACGGCACGCTACACACACGTATAACTCTCGTAGTCAGAACGGCACGCTACACACGTATAACTCTCGTAGTCAGAACGGCACGCTACACACACGTATAACTCTCGTAGTCAGAACGGCACGCTACACACACGTATAACTCTCGTAGTTAGAACGGCACGCTACACACACGTATAACTCTCGTAGTCAGAACGGCACGCTACACACACGTATAACTCTCGTAGTCAGAACGGCACGCGTCATACACGTATAACTCTCGTAGTCAGAACGGCACGCGTCACACACGTATAACTCTCGTAGTCAGAACGGCACGCGTCATACACGTATAACTCTCGTAGTCAGAACGGCACGCGTCACACACGTATAACTCTCGTGGTCAGAACGGCACGCGTCACACACGTATAACTCTCGTGGTCAGAACGGCACGCGTCACACACGTATAACTCTCGTAGTCAGAACGGCACGCTACACACACGTATAACTCTCGTAGTCAGAACGGCACGCGTCATACACGTATAACTCTCGTAGTCAGAACGGCACGCTACACACACGTATAACTCTCGTAGTCAGAACGGCACGCGTCACACACGTATAACTCTCGTAGTCAGAACGGCACGCTACACACGTATAACTCTCGTAGTCAGAACGGCACGCTACACACACGTATAACTCTCGTAGTCAGAACGGCACGCGTCACACACGTATAACTCTCGTAGTCAGAACGGCACGCTACACACACGTATAACTCTCGTAGTCAGAACGGCACGCTACACACACGTATAACTCTCGTAGTCAGAACGGCACGCTACCACACGTATAACTCTCGTAGTCAGAACGGCACGCGTCATACACGTATAACTCTCGTAGTCAGAACGGCACGCTACACACACGTATAACTCTCGTAGTCAGAACGGCACGCTACACACACGTATAACTCTCGTAGTCAGAACGGCCCGCTACACACACGTATAACTCTCGTAGTCAGAACGGCACGCTACACACACGTATAACTCTCGTAGTCAGAACGGCCCGCTACACACACGTATAACTCTCGTAGTCAGAACGGCACGCGTCATACACGTATAACTCTCGTAGTCAGAACGGCACGCTACACACACGTATAACTCTCGTAGTCAGAACGGCACGCTACACACACGTATAACTCTCGTAGTCAGAACGGCACGCTACACACACGTATAACTCTCGTAGTCAGAACGGCACGCTACACACACGTATAACTCTCGTAGTCAGAACGGCACACTACACACACGTATAACTCTCGTAGTCAGAACGGCACGCGTCACACACGTATAACTCTCGTGGTCAGAACGGCACGCGTCATACACGTATAACTCTCGTGGTCAGAACGGCACGCGTCACACACGTATAACTCTCGTAGTCAGAACGGCACGCTACACACACGTATAACTCTCGTAGTCAGAACGGCACTCTACACACACGTATAACTCTCGTAGTCAGAACGGCACGCTACATACACGTATAACTCTCGTAGTCAGAACGGCACGCTTCACACACGTATAACTCTCGTAGTCAGAACGGCACGCTACACACACGTATAACTCTCGTAGTCAGAACGGCACGCTACACACACGTATAACTCTCGTAGTCAGAACGGCACGCGTCATACACGTATAACTCTCGTAGTCAGAACGGCACGCGTCACACACGTATAACTCTCGTAGTCAGAACGGCACGCGTCACACACGTATAACTCTCGTAGTCAGAACGGCACGCTACACACACGTATAACTCTCGTAGTCAGAACGGCACGCGTCACACACGTATAACTCTCGTAGTCAGAACGGCACGCTACACACGCGTATAACTCTCGTGGTCAGAACGGCACGCTACACACGCGTATAACTCTCGTAGTCAGAACGGCACGCTACACACACGTATAACTCTCGTGGTCAGAACGGCACGCTACACACACGTATAACTCTCGTAGTCAGAACGGCACGCTACACACACGTATAACTCTCGTAGTCAGAACGGCACGCTACACACACGTATAACTCTCGTAGTCAGAACGGCACGCTACACACACGTATAACTCTCGTGGTCAGAACGGCACGCGTCACACACGTATAACTCTCGTAGTCAGAACGGCACGCTACACACACGTATAATTCTCGTAGTCAGAACGGCACGCTACAACACACGTATAACTCTCGTGGTCAGAACGGCACGCTACACACACGTATAACTCTCGTAGTCAGAACGGCACGCTACACACACGTATAACTCTCGTGGTCAGAACGGCACGCGTCACACACGTATAACTCTCGTAGTCAGAACGGCACGCTACACACACGTTAACTCTCGTAGTCAGAACGGCACGCGTCACACATGTATAACTCTCCCCGTGATCAGAACGGCACGCTACACACACGTATAACTCTCGTAGTCAGAACGGCACGCGTCACACATGTATAACTCTCCCCGTGATCAGAACGGCACGCTACACACACGTATAACTCTCGTGGTCAGAACGGCACGCTACACACACGTATAACTCTCGTGGTCAGAACGACACGCTACACACACGTATAACTCTCGTGGTCAGAACGGCACGCGTCATACACGTATAACTCTCGTAGTCAGAACGGCACGCGTCATACACGTATGACTCTCGTAGTCAGAACGGCACGCGTCATACACGTATAACTCTCGTAGTCAGAACGGCACGCTACACACACGTATAACTCTCGTAGTCAGAACGGCACGCTACACACACGTATAACTCTCGTAGTCAGAACGGCACGCTACACACACGTATAACTCTCGTAGTCAGAACGGCACGCTACACACACTTATAACTCTCGTAGTCAGAACGGCACGCGTCACACACGTATAACTCTCGTAGTCAGAACGGCACGCGTCATACACGTATAACTCTCGTAGTCAGAACGGCACGCGTCATACACGTATAACTCTCGTAGTCAGAACGGCACGCTACACACACGTATAACTCTCGTAGTCAGAACGGCACGCGTCATACACGTATAACTCTCGTAGTCAGAACGGCACGCTACACACACGTATAACTCTCGTAGTCAGAACGGCACGCTACACACACGTATAACTCTCGTAGTCAGAACGGCACGCTACACACGTATAACTCTCGTAGTCAGAACGGCACGCTACACACACGTATAACTCTCGTAGTCAGAACGGCACGCTACACACACGTATAACTCTCGTAGTTAGAACGGCACGCTACACACACGTATAACTCTCGTAGTCAGAACGGCACGCTACACACACGTATAACTCTCGTAGTCAGAACGGCACGCGTCATACACGTATAACTCTCGTAGTCAGAACGGCACGCGTCACACACGTATAACTCTCGTAGTCAGAACGGCACGCGTCATACACGTATAACTCTCGTAGTCAGAACGGCACGCGTCACACACGTATAACTCTCGTGGTCAGAACGGCACGCGTCACACACGTATAACTCTCGTGGTCAGAACGGCACGCGTCACACACGTATAACTCTCGTAGTCAGAACGGCACGCTACACACACGTATAACTCTCGTAGTCAGAACGGCACGCGTCATACACGTATAACTCTCGTAGTCAGAACGGCACGCTACACACACGTATAACTCTCGTAGTCAGAACGGCACGCGTCACACACGTATAACTCTCGTAGTCAGAACGGCACGCTACACACGTATAACTCTCGTAGTCAGAACGGCACGCTACACACACGTATAACTCTCGTAGTCAGAACGGCACGCGTCACACACGTATAACTCTCGTAGTCAGAACGGCACGCTACACACACGTATAACTCTCGTAGTCAGAACGGCACGCTACACACACGTATAACTCTCGTAGTCAGAACGGCACGCTACACACACGTATAACTCTCGTAGTCAGAACGGCACGCTACACACACGTATAACTCTCGTGGTCAGAACGGCCGCTACACACACGTATAACTCTCGTGGTCAGAACGGCACGCTACACACACGTATAACTCTCGTGGTCAGAACGGCACGCTACACACACGTATAACTCTCGTGGTCAGAACGGCACGCTACACACACGTATAACTCTCGTAGTCAGAACGGCACGCTACATACACGTATAACTCTCGTAGTCAGAACGGCACGCTACATACACGTATAACTCTCGTGTCAGAACGGCACGCTACACACACGTATAACTCTCGTAGTCAGAACGGCACGCTACACACATGTATAACTCTCGTAGTCAGAACGGCACGCTACATACACGTATAACTCTCGTAGTCAGAACGGCACGCTACACACACGTATAACTCTCGTAGTCAGAACGGCACGCTACATACACGTATAACTCTCGTAGTCAGAACGGCACGCTACACACACGTATAACTCTCGTAGTCAGAACGGCACGCTACACACACGTATAACTCTCGTAGTCAGAACGGCACGCGTCACACACGTATAACTCTCGTAGTCAGAACGGCACGCTACACACACGTATAACTCTCGTAGTCAGAACGGCACGCTACACACACGTATAACTCTCGTAGTCAGAACGGCACGCTACACACACGTATAACTCTCGTAGTCAGAACGGCACGCGTCACACACGTATAACTCTCGTAGTCAGAACGGCACGCTACACACACGGTATAACTCTCGTAGTCAGAACGGCACGCTACATACACGTATAACTCTCGTAGTCAGAACGGCACGCTACACACACGTATAACTCTCGTAGTCAGAACGGCACGCGTCACACACGTATAACTCTCGTAGTCAGAACGGCACGCGTCACACACGTATAACTCTCGTTGTCAGAACGGCACGCTACACACACGTATAACTCTCGTAGTCAGAACGGCACGCTACACACACGTATAACTCTCGTAGTCAGAACGGCACGCTACACACACGTATAACTCTCGTAGTCAGAACGGCACGCTACACACACGTATAACACTCGTGGTCAGAACGGCACGCTACACACACGTATAACACTCGTGGTCAGAACGGCACGCGTCACACACGTATAACTCTCGTAGTCAGAACGGCACGCTACACACACGTATAACTCTCGTAGTCAGAACGGCACGCTACACACACGTATAACTCTCGTAGTCAGAACGGCACGCTACACACACGTATAACACTCGTGGTCAGAACGGCACGCGTCACACACGTATAACTCTCGTAGTCAGAACGGCACGCTACATACACGTATAACACTCCCGCGGTCAGAACGGCACGCGTCACACACGTATAACTCTCGTAGTCAGAACGGCACGCGTCACACACGTATAACTCTCGTAGTCAGAACGGCACGCTACACACACGTATAACTCTCGTAGTCAGAACGGCACGCTACACACACGTATAACTCTCGTAGTCAGAACGGCACGCTACACACACGTATAACTCTCGTAGTCAGAACGGCACGCTACACACACGTATAACTCTCGTAGTCAGAACGGCACGCTACACACGTATAACTCTCGTAGTCAGAACGGCACGCTACACACACGTATAACTCTCGTAGTCAGAACGGCACGCTACACACACGTATAACTCTCGTAGTTAGAACGGCACGCTACACACACGTATAACTCTCGTAGTCAGAACGGCACGCTACACACACGTATAACTCTCGTAGTCAGAACGGCACGCGTCATACACGTATAACTCTCGTAGTCAGAACGGCACGCGTCACACACGTATAACTCTCGTAGTCAGAACGGCACGCGTCATACACGTATAACTCTCGTAGTCAGAACGGCACGCGTCACACACGTATAACTCTCGTGGTCAGAACGGCACGAGTCACACACGTATAACTCTCGTGGTCAGAACGGCACGCGTCACACACGTATAACTCTCGTAGTCAGAACGGCACGCTACACACACGTATAACTCTCGTAGTCAGAACGGCACGCGTCATACACGTATAACTCTCGTAGTCAGAACGGCACGCTACACACACGTATAACTCTCGTAGTCAGAACGGCACGCGTCACACACGTATAACTCTCGTAGTCAGAACGGCACGCTACACACGTATAACTCTCGTAGTCAGAACGGCACGCTACACACACGTATAACTCTCGTAGTCAGAACGGCACGCGTCACACACGTATAACTCTCGTAGTCAGAACGGCACGCTACACACACGTATAACTCTCGTAGTCAGAACGGCACGCTACACACACGTATAACTCTCGTAGTCAGAACGGCACGCTACACACACGTATAACTCTCGTAGTCAGAACGGCACGCTACACACACGTATAACTCTCGTGGTCAGAACGGCCGCTACACACACGTATAACTCTCGTGGTCAGAACGGCACGCTACACACACGTATAACTCTCGTGGTCAGAACGGCACGCTACACACACGTATAACTCTCGTGGTCAGAACGGCACGCTACACACACGTATAACTCTCGTAGTCAGAACGGCACGCTACATACACGTATAACTCTCGTAGTCAGAACGGCACGCTACATACACGTATAACTCTCGTGGTCAGAACGGCACGCTACACACACGTATAACTCTCGTAGTCAGAACGGCACGCTACACACATGTATAACTCTCGTAGTCAGAACGGCACGCTACATACACGTATAACTCTCGTAGTCAGAACGGCACGCTACACACACGTATAACTCTCGTAGTCAGAACGGCACGCTACATACACGTATAACTCTCGTAGTCAGAACGGCACGCTACACACACGTATAACTCTCGTAGTCAGAACGGCACGCTACACACACGTATAACTCTCGTAGTCAGAACGGCACGCGTCACACACGTATAACTCTCGTAGTCAGAACGGCACGCTACACACACGTATAACTCTCGTAGTCAGAACGGCACGCTACACACACGTATAACTCTCGTAGTCAGAACGGCACGCTACACACACGTATAACTCTCGTAGTCAGAACGGCACGCGTCACACACGTATAACTCTCGTAGTCAGAACGGCACGCTACACACAGGTATAACTCTCGTAGTCAGAACGGCACGCTACACACACGTATAACTCTCGTAGTCAGAACGGCACGCTACACACACGTATAACTCTCGTAGTCAGAACGGCACGCGTCACACACGTATAACTCTCGTAGTCAGAACGGCACGCGTCACACACGTATAACTCTCGTTGTCAGAACGGCACGCTACACACACGTATAACTCTCGTAGTCAGAACGGCACGCTACACACACGTATAACTCTCGTAGTCAGAACGGCACGCTACACACACGTATAACTCTCGTAGTCAGAACGGCACGCTACACACACGTATAACACTCGTGGTCAGAACGGCACGCTACACACACGTATAACACTCGTGGTCAGAACGGCACGCGTCACACACGTATAACTCTCGTAGTCAGAACGGCACGCTACACACACGTATAACTCTCGTAGTCAGAACGGCACGCTACACACACGTATAACTCTCGTAGTCAGAACGGCACGCTACACACACGTATAACACTCGTGGTCAGAACGGCACGCGTCACACACGTATAACTCTCGTAGTCAGAACGGCACGCTACATACACGTATAACACTCCCGCGGTCAGAACGGCACGCGTCACACACGTATAACTCTCGTAGTCAGAACGGCACGCGTCACACACGTATAACTCTCGTAGTCAGAACGGCACGCTACACACACGTATAACTCTCGTAGTCAGAACGGCACGCTACACACACGTATAACTCTCGTAGTCAGAACGGCACGCTACACACGTATAACTCTCGTAGTCAGAACGGCACGCTACACACACGTATAACTCTCGTAGTCAGAACGGCACGCTACACACACGTATAACTCTCGTAGTCAGAACGGCACGCTACACACACGTATAACTCTCGTAGTCAGAACGGCACGCTACACACGTATAACTCTCGTAGTCAGAACGGCACGCGTCATACACGTATAACTCTCGTAGTCAGAACGGCACGCGTCACACACGTATAACTCTCGTAGTCAGAACGGCACGCTACACACACGTATAACTCTCGTGGTCAGAACGGCACGCTACACACGTATAACTCTCGTAGTCAGAACGGCACGCGTCACACACGTATAACTCTCGTGGTCAGAACGGCACGCTACACACACGTATAACTCTCGTAGTCAGAACGGCACGCTACACACACGTATAACTCTCGTAGTCAGAACGGCACGCTACACACGTATAACTCTCGTAGTCAGAACGGCACGCTACATACACGTATAACTCTCGTAGTCAGAACGGCACGCGTCACACACGTATAACTCTCGTGGTCAGAACGGCACGCTACACACACGTATAACTCTCGTGGTCAGAACGGCACGCTACACACACGTATAACTCTCGTAGTCAGAACGGCACGCGTCACACACGTATAACTCTCGTAGTCAGAACGGCACGCGTCACACACGTATAACTCTCGTAGTCAGAACGGCACGCTACACACACGTATAACTCTCGTGGTCAGAACGGCACGCTACACACACGTATAACTCTCGTAGTCAGAACGGCACGCTACACACACGTATAACTCTCGTAGTCAGAACGGCACGCGTCACACACGTATAACTCTCGTAGTCAGAACGGCACGCTACACACACGTATAACTCTCGTGGTCAGAACGGCACGCTACACACACGTATAACTCTCGTAGTCAGAACGGCACGCGTCACACACGTATAACTCTCGTAGTCAGAACGGCACGCGTCACACACGTATAACTCTCGTAGTCAGAACGGCACGCTACACACACGTATAACTCTCGTGGTCAGAACGGCACGCTACACACACGTATAACTCTCGTAGTCAGAACGGCACGCTACACACACGTATAACTCTCGTAGTCAGAACGGCACGCTACAACACGTATAACTCTCGTAGTCAGAACGGCACGCTACACACACGTATAACTCTCGTGGTCAGAACGGCACGCTACACACACGTATAACTCTCGTAGTCAGAACGGCACGCTACACACACGTATAACTCTCGTAGTCAGAACGGCACGCTACACACACGTATAACTCTCGTAGTCAGAACGGCACGCTACACACACGTATAACTCTCGTAGTCAGAACGGCACGCTACACACACGTATAACTCTCGTAGTCAGAACGGCACGCTACACACACGTATAACTCTCGTAGTCAGAACGGCACGCTACACACACGTATAACTCTCGTAGTCAGAACGGCACGCTACACACGTATAACTCTCGTAGTCAGAACGGCACGCTACACACACGTATAACTCTCGTAGTCAGAACGGCACGCTACACACACGTATAACTCTCGTAGTCAGAACGGCACGCGTCACACACGTATAACTCTCGTAGTCAGAACGGCACGCGTCATACACGTATAACTCTCGTAGTCAGAACGGCACGCTACACACGTATAACTCTCGTAGTCAGAACGGCACGCTACACACACGTATAACTCTCGTAGTCAGAACGGCACGCTACACACACGTATAACTCTCGTAGTCAGAACGGCACGCTACACACACGTATAACTCTCGTAGTCAGAACGGCACGCGTCACACACGTATAACTCTCGTAGTCAGAACGGCACGCGTCACACACGTATAACTCTCGTAGTCAGAACGGCACGCTACACACGTATAACTCTCGTAGTCAGAACGGCACGCTACACACACGTATAACTCTCGTAGTCAGAACGGCACGCTACACACACGTATAACTCTCGTAGTCAGAACGGCACGCTACACACACGTATAACTCTCGTAGTCAGAACGGCACGCTACACACACGTATAACTCTCGTAGTCAGAACGGCACGCTACACACACGTATAACTCTCGTAGTCAGAACGGCACGCGTCACACACGTATAACTCTCGTAGTCAGAACGGCACGCGTCACACACGTATAACTCTCGTAGTCAGAACGGCACGCTACACACACGTATAACTCTCGTAGTCAGAACGGCACGCGTCACACACGTATAACTCTCGTAGTCAGAACGGCACGCTACACACACGTATAACTCTCGTAGTCAGAACGGCACGCTACACACACGTATAACTCTCGTAGTCAGAACGGCACGCGTCACACACGTATAACTCTCGTAGTCAGAACGGCACGCTACACACGTATAACTCTCGTAGTCAGAACGGCACGCTACACACGTATAACTCTCGTAGTCAGAACGGCACGCGTCACACACGTATAACTCTCGTAGTCAGAACGGCACGCTACACACACGTATAACTCTCGTAGTCAGAACGGCACGCGTCACACACGTATAACTCTCGTAGTCAGAACGGCACGCTACACACACGTATAACTCTCGTGGTCAGAACGGCACGCTACACACACGTATAACTCTCGTAGTCAGAACGGCACGCTACACACACGTATAACTCTCGTAGTCAGAACGGCACGCTACACACACGTATAACTCTCGTAGTCAGAACGGCACGCTACACACACGTATAACTCTCGTAGTCAGAACGGCACGCTACACACACGTATAACTCTCGTAGTCAGAACGGCACGCGTCACACACGTATAACTCTCGTAGTCAGAACGGCACGCGTCACACACGTATAACTCTCGTAGTCAGAACGGCACGCTACACACGTATAACTCTCGTAGTCAGAACGGCACGCTACAACACGTATAACTCTCGTAGTCAGAACGGCACGCGTCACACACGTATAACTCTCGTAGTCAGAACGGCACGCTACACACACGTATAACTCTCGTAGTCAGAACGGCACGCTACACACACGTATAACTCTCGTAGTCAGAACGGCACGCTACACACACGTATAACTCTCGTAGTCAGAACGGCACGCTACACACACGTATAACTCTCGTAGTCAGAACGGCACGCTACACACACGTATAACTCTCGTAGTCAGAACGGCACGCGTCACACACGTATAACTCTCGTAGTCAGAACGGCACGCGTCACACACGTATAACTCTCGTAGTCAGAACGGCACGCTACACACACGTATAACTCTCGTAGTCAGAACGGCACGCTACACACGTATAACTCTCGTAGTCAGAACGGCACGCTACACACACGTATAACTCTCGTAGTCAGAACGGCACGCTACACACACGTATAACTCTCGTAGTCAGAACGGCACGCGTCACACACGTATAACTCTCGTAGTCAGAACGGCACGCGTCACACACGTATAACTCTCGTAGTCAGAACGGCACGCGTCACACACGTATAACTCTCGTAGTCAGAACGGCACGCTACACACACGTATAACTCTCGTAGTCAGAACGGCACGCGTCACACACGTATAACTCTCGTAGTCAGAACGGCACGCTACACACACGTATAACTCTCGTAGTCAGAACGGCACGCTACACACACGTATAACTCTCGTAGTCAGAACGGCACGCTACACACACGTATAACTCTCGTAGTCAGAACGGCACGCTACACACACGTATAACTCTCGTAGTCAGAACGGCACGCTACACACACGTATAACTCTCGTAGTCAGAACGGCACGCTACACACACGTATAACTCTCGTAGTCAGAACGGCACGCTACACACACGTATAACTCTCGTAGTCAGAACGGCACGCTACACACACGTATAACTCTCGTAGTCAGAACGGCACGCTACACACACGTATAACTCTCGTGGTCAGAACGGCACGCGTCACACACGTATAACTCTCGTAGTCAGAACGGCACGCTACACACGTATAACTCTCGTGGTCAGAACGGCACGCTACACACACGTATAACTCTCGTAGTCAGAACGGCACGCTACACACACGTATAACTCTCGTAGTCAGAACGGCACGCTACACACACGTATAACTCTCGTAGTCAGAACGGCACGCTACACACACGTATAACTCTCGTAGTCAGAACGGCACGCTACACACACGTATAACTCTCGTAGTCAGAACGGCACGCGTCACACACGTATAACTCTCGTAGTCAGAACGGCACGCGTCACACACGTATAACTCTCGTAGTCAGAACGGCACGCTCACACACGTATAACTCTCGTGGTCAGAACGGCACGCTACACACACGTATAACTCTCGTAGTCAGAACGGCACGCTACACACACGTATAACTCTCGTAGTCAGAACGGCACGCTACATACACGTATAACTCTCGTAGTCAGAACGGCACGCGTCACACACGTATAACTCTCGTAGTCAGAACGGCACGCTACACACACGTATAACTCTCGTAGTCAGAACGGCACGCTACACACACGTATAACTCTCGTAGTCAGAACGGCACGCTACACACACGTATAACTCTCGTAGTCAGAACGGCACGCTACACACACGTATAACTCTCGTAGTCAGAACGGCACGCTACACACACGTATAACTCTCGTAGTCAGAACGGCACGCTACACACACGTATAACTCTCGTAGTCAGAACGGCACGCTACACACACGTATAACTCTCGTAGTCAGAACGGCACGCTACACACACGTATAACTCTCGTAGTCAGAACGGCACGCTACACACACGTATAACTCTCGTAGTCAGAACGGCACGCTACACACACGTATAACTCTCGTAGTCAGAACGGCACGCTACACACACGTATAACTCTCGTAGTCAGAACGGCACGCTACACACACGTATAACTCTCGTAGTCAGAACGGCACGCTCACACACGTATAACTCTCGTAGTCAGAACGGCACGCTACACACACGTATAACTCTCGTAGTCAGAACGGCACGCTACACACACGTATAACTCTCGTAGTCAGAACGGCACTCGTCACACACGTATAACTCTCGTAGTCAGAACGGCACGCGTCACACACGTATAACTCTCGTAGTCAGAACGGCACGCGTCACACACGTATAACTCTCGTAGTCAGAACGGCACGCGTCACACACGTATAACTCTCGT